>PVJC01023355.1:0-26455 GCA_004026665.1 Murina feae | reverse complement strand
GAGAAATCAGCTGACAGTCGTATGGGTGCCCCCTTGTAGGTAACTAACTGCTTTTCTCTTGCAGCTTTTAAGATTCTCTCCTTGTCTTTTGCTCTTGGCATTTTAATTATGATATGTCTTGGTGTGGTCCTCCTTTGGTTCCTTTTGTTTGGAGTTCTCTGCGCTTCCTGGACTTGGAAGTCTATTTCTTTCACCAGGTATGGGAAGTTTTCTGTCATTATTTCTTCAAATAGGTTTTCAATATCTTGCTCTTTCTCTTCTTCTGGCACCCCTATAATTCTGATGTTTGTGCGCTTGAAGTTGTCCCAGAGACTCCTTACACTATCTTCACACTTTTTGATCCTTTTTCTTTTTTCTTCTTTTTTCTTTTTGTTTTTCCTGCTGGGTGGGTTTTGCTTCTTCATATTTCATATCTTTGACTTGCTTCTTGCGATCCTCTTGTCTGCTGTTGGATGTCTGTATAATATTCTTTATTTCAGTCAGTGTATGCTTAATTTCTAGTTGGTCCTTTATCATATATCCTTGAAGGTCTCATTAGATTCATTGAGGATCTCACTAAATTTATCGGCAGTCTCTAGAAATTTCTTGAAAAACCTAATAACCGTGGTTTTGAACTCTATATCCTGTCGTTTTCTTTCCTCCATTTCTGTCATTTGTAACCTGTTTCTTTGTCTCTGCATTTTGGCTGCTTCCCTTTCTGAGTTAGGCGATCACTGCGATGAATTAACCTCTAAGCCACTTGGTTATGAGAGTCAGCTGTGTCTACAGTGGGAGAACTGCTGTGCTGGAGACACCCTTATGGGGCAAGAGTTGTTTTAATGGGGCTTTTATGCTCACTGCATCTGCCCGGAGTGTGTTCCTTGTGGATCTGTTTTGTTTAGGTTAGTCCCACTCTGGCCACTGGGTTAGGCTGGCTCCTGTATCTTTAAGGAGGTGTTGATTAAGCCTTTGCCTTAGGCTACTCAGTCTTTTATATGCAAAAGCCTCTGACGCAGCTTGGGAGGGGCGGGGCCTCGGGGAGTTTGCAGGGCAGAGTGGAGCAAATAGCTATGGCGCTTCTCAGCTCTGAGCTGAGAGACACCGGGTCTCTGTGTCCCACGGAAATTGCTGCAAGCAACACTGAGAGAAACCCGCTTTGGATTTCCTCCCGGTGCCAGTCAGTCACCCTTCTCTGGGTGTCTGGGTCCTCAGAAACTCGCCTGGAACTGGAGTTCAGAGCCGCTGGGAACTTGTGGCTCTCTCCGTTTTGGAAAAGAACCGCGTCCTCCGGCGCCAGCCCTCTCCCCGAGCCCCGTGCGCGCGCCTCCGTACCTCTGTACTTTGGTTCCACTGCTCCTCTGAGTCTCAGACTCTTTTCTAGTTGTAGGATTTTCACTCAGCCAGCCTTCCTGTGGGTGCGAGTGGTGTCCGTGTGTTCTTTTCGTGGTTTTTCTGAAATAGTTGTTCACAACTGCATTTACAGTGTTTACCTTATGCCGCCATCTTGTTTTCTCCCCTAAAAGGTTTTTGATCAAGGATCTTGTATATAGTTGCTGCTGGGTAATGGTAGCCCCTCTCCTCAGTTTTTGCAGTTTAATTAGGAAAAATGTGCATTAAAAAAAAAACCTCAAGTAGCAAATGAATGGTACACCTGCAGAGTGCTTAAAAATAGATGTGCCATCCTTGTTGGCACTAAGAGGATATTCTCTTCTTCAAAACGGAGTTACGAAGTTCAGAATAAGCCAGTGGCAAGGAGAGCACTGTGCTAGGATAAAGGGCTTACACGTATTTCTGAAGCTCCCCCACCACCTTTCAGCAGCAGTGCAGGAGTTGGGCAGTTCATCAGTTGAACAGATCAGTGTCCTGGTGCTGCAGCTTTAAAACTTTTGCCTACAGTAAGAAATGTTTTACATCATTATCTAATCAACACATACATATACGGAACAAATAAAAGTTTCTGAAAATATTAGCTTACCCCTATGATGCCTTAGGATATTTTATTTTCTATTCTGTTCTATTTCGGTTTTTTTAATCATTCGTGAAATAATTGATCAGCTGCAGTATTTACTCATTATGTATTATTTTTGAGCTCTCAGTATTTAGAAAAAAAAGTATTCACTCCTATTTCTACAGAAAGAACAGGATAGACTGGTCTTGTATTCACAGAGCAAATGAGCAGTTTGACTAGAGATTACATCAAGTGAAAATCAACCACAGTGGAGCACTGAGAAATAATTAACATCTCTGAGGAGGGCAAACCGGAGATTCCATTTAGATAGTCATGGAGTTTACAGTTCTGGGCCAGGATGAGATCTTTCAGGATGAGGAGCCAGCAGTGTCAGCTAAATTCCCATCTCCTTATCAAGCAGCACAGAAGAGTCAAAGGGGAAGTTTGTACTTGGTGTGAGAGGACACGGTTTTCAATATGTTTGGTTTCTCAGTTCTCTTTCATTTGGAATCTAGAAACAATCATTTTATTTTTGTCCTGGCTATTATTTTTAATAACAAAAAGTACCTGGGAAAGAAAATAAATAGGAAAGTTTATTTTAGTCCTAGAGCTTCATATATAAAAGTAGGAGAGATAGAACTGAAACCCTTTTCATTTTAGCTTCAGTAAATCTTCAAAGTTGATGGGACTGACTGATGAAACTAGCCTGAGGCAGAGAAATTCTTTGCTGGCATGGGTGCAGAAGGATGGGTGGTGGTAACCTAGAGCTTTAGATTGGTCCAGAGCATGCATGTCAAAATCGCAGCCCGCGGTCTGGATGTGGCCCCCAATGAATATTTCTGTGACCCAGCCAATATAACAGTACGTAAGAAACATTTTAATAAAAATTTCCTAACTTAATTTTTACAATAGCCTGTTATACATAATTGTTAATAACAAACTACATTTGCTAATGACCGATTACTATAATCATGTTGCATTCATTTCCCTTACTCGCCTTATGAAATTGAAGCTTTTGTTTTTTTGCGGCCCACATAAACAAACCCTGTTTATTTGGCCCGTGTTAGCCTTTGAGTTTGACAAGCTTGGTCCAGAGGGAGCTCATCATTCTCTGAATTATTTTCTAAAATTGTTATATATTTCTGATGGAAAGGCATTTGTCCAAAACCAAAATAGATACAAAAATAAAATTAATATTTAACCATGTTTCTATATTTCAGAGTAACTGTCAATTAGATTCTTTTAGTGGCAAAATTTTTAAGAAATCCAAAGTGCACCCTGACCGGTTTGGCTTAGTCGGCCTGCAGACTGAAAGGTCCCAGGTTCGATTCTGGTCAAGGGCATGTACCTTGGTTACGGGCACATCCCCAATAGGAGGTGTGCAGGAAGGAGCTGATGGATGTTTCTCTCTCATCGATTTTTCTAACTCTCTATCCCACTCCCTTCCTCTCTGTAAAAAATCAATAAAATATATATTTTTTTAAAATCTCGCCCTGGCCCGTTGGGCTCAGTGGATAGAGCGTAAGCCTGCGGACTAAAGGGTCCCGGGTTCGATTCCGGTCAGGGGCATGTGCCTTGGTTGTGGGCACATCCTGGTGGGGGGTATGCAGGAGACAGCTGATCAGTGTTTCTCTCTCATCAATGTTTCTAGCTCTCTATCCTTCTCCCTTCCTATCTGTAAAAAAATTAATGAAATATATATTTTTTAAAAATCTCATCTGTCTTTAAAAAAAAATGAAAGAAATCCAAAGTGGCTTAAACAATAATAAAATGTATACATTTAACAAGGACTGTCCTTATCACAGTATGAATTGAAGTTAATGCAGCCTGGAAAAAAAAGTTTGAAATAAGTTAAAATAAAATTTTATATTGAAAAAATCTTTTTAAAAGTGTTAAAATCAATTTACTTTTCTGTGTTACTTATGAAACTTCTAATTTCATACCCATGTCTGTTCTCAACATTATAGGGATCTGTTCCCCTTCTTTGAAGACCATTAATTTAACAAATGTTTAATGAGCTGCCTTTATGGAGTTAGGCTTTGGACTCCCACACTCAAGGCTCTTACCATCAAATGGAGGAGAAATAGAAAAGTATATAGTTATAAAACGGCCTAATAAGCAATAAGAAGCTGGTCCATATGAGCACTGTGGGGGCATTTTTTAGTTATGTTTCTAACCCAGACTGGCTGGATTCAAGCAAAGCTTCTCATATAGCTTGAGCTGAGTCCTGGGCTAGTTGGAATTGGCCAGGTAAATTCTATAGAAAGAGAGAGGGTGTCCTCATTAATTCACTTGATCCTCATCATTTGCAGATTTCCATATTTACAAATTCACCTGAAATTTATTTCTAACCTAAAAATCTGTACGTTGATGCTTTTGCAGTCAGTCATTCACTGGCAGGCATACAGTGGCGAAAAATTTGAGTCACCCAATAGGAATGTTTCCAGCTGAAGTCAAACAAGGCCACACTCTGCCTTGTTTCAGCTCCTAGTGTAAACAAGTTTTCTTTTCATGATATATTTAGTGCCACAGTTTTTGTGTGTGTGATCCTGCTGCTTAAAATGTACAACTGTCATAGTGCTGAAGTCTGTCTAATATTGCAAAATGCAAGAAAGCTGTGTTGTGCCTTACAGTGAAAATAGATGTGTTGAATAAGCTGCATTCAGGCATGGGTTCAACAATATACATTAAATAAGACATCTTTAAAAGAAATACACATCAAACAAAGTTATGTATTATATTGATCAGTTGAGAAAAATGTTGTGACCAGAGGACTCTTGGAATCTAACTCTCTAGTTCCCTTAGGAGTAATGGTTCAGTAATCACTTTCAGTGTTTGCTGTGAATTTCTAGAACAGTGATTGTCAACCTTTTTCATCATAGCACTCATAAACTAATTAGTAAAATTCTGCAGCACACCAAAAAAATACATTTTTTGCCAATCTGACCCAAAAAATAGGTATCATTTTGATTCATTCATACCAGGTACCATTGTTGTGTTGGCTGTTGTTATTTTTTACTTTGTCAGTGCTCCAACTAAATAGTCGGGTATTGCATGTTTTAAAAATTCTTGCAGCACACTGATTGAAAATCTCTGTTCTAGAACATAACTACTCTGAATAGTGAGAATTGAGTATATGTGCAAAAGCACAGACAAAAGAAAAACAGTGTGTTTAGGGGATTTTGTGTTTTATTATAGCACTGGAGGCCTGGTGCACGAAATTTGTGCCCTCGGGGTGGAGGCGGGGAGGGGAGGGGAGGACCAGCCTGGCCTGTGCCTTCTCACAGTGTGGGAGCCCCGGGATCGGGATCGATTGCCCCAAAGAGATAGGCCCCACCCACCCACTTGGGGCTCCTTGATGGATTGCCCCAAAGAGGTAGGCGGGAGCCATAGGCCCTGCCTCCACGCATTGCAGAGCCTCGGGACCCACCTCCGAGCCACACGCACAGCATCAAGCCCCCACCCACCTGCACGCAGCCCTGCCCACCTGAATGCACCTACTGCACACGCAACCTCTTGGTGATCACTCATTTCTGTGTGAGGATGTCATGGTGTGAGGGCATGATGACCACATATACTTTTATTGATAGTATAGTTTGATGGAAAGAGGCCAGAAATAAGGAAGGATATGTCAGCAAGAGTCATCAAGGACCTTGAGGGCATCATCTTCTGTAGTATGTTCTATATATATTTTTTTTTTGGCACTTGGTCCTGATATCGTATGATGTGATAGTCACCGTAGTTCCTTCTTATCCAATTCCTCCAGTGGGTGACTGAAACTGCTGATAGTGCCAAACCTCCTATGTACTGTGTCCTTTCTATGCATACATACCTGTGATCAAGTTTCATTTATAAACTAGGCACAGTAAGAGATTAATAACAGTAACAATGAAATAGAATAACTATAGCAATATACTGTAACAAAGGTTATGTAACTGCAGTCTCTCTCCAGTAATTTTTACATTTTTTAGTTCAGATCTATTCCTGAATCTGTGTAACCACCTCTTACTTTAATAAATGGCTGGGTATTACTCATTTCAGGGGGCACCTTGCTCAAGTCTTTGTATAGGCTCAGTGCTTTCTGGCACACCATGTTACCACCATTCAGAGCACACTTTCTGTTCATGTCTTCCATCCACAAATTTAATGCCATTTCCATCTTAACTAAGCATTTAACATGCACTGTGGCCATAACTATTGCAGTTTGAGGTGCAAGAGCAAAACTAGCACGAATTTCTTTTCCTTCACTATTTCACTAATAGAAGATTTGTCCTTAACATAGATGTTAGCAACCTCAGACTTGATTTTTTTCTTTCTTTATTAAGTGGAGAACTTGTACTTTTTCACCTAAAGGAAGCACTTATAGCTTTTCTGGCATATCCAAATTGCCAGTATCACTACTCTTGACCTTTGGGGCCATTATTAAATAAAATAAGGGTTACTTGAACACAAGCACTGCATGGCAATCATCTGATAACCAAGACAGCTACTAAGTGACTAATGGGCAGGTAGAGTATACATCCTGGATATTTTGGACAAAAGGATGAATCAAGTTGTGGCGGGATGAGTCAGGATAGTAGAAGATTTCATTACACTAAGAAGGGCATACAATTTGAAATTTATTAATTAGTTTGTTTCTGAAATTTCCCCTTTAATATTTTTGGACCACAGTTGACCACAGGTAACAAACCACAGAAAGCAAAACAGTATAATGGGGGACTACTGTATTTGTGCATGCACCTAATTATCCTGGAAGGCTGTACACAGAACTCTGTGCTTTAACTGTGATGTGATGATAATGATGGCAATTGAGATGATAACTGCCATTCATTAAATGCTTTCTTTATGCAGGCCCTATTAGAAGAACCACATATGAAATGTCTTTTTCTTCTATAGACCTATGAAGTAGGAGGTGGTCTCTCCATTTTACCAATAAGAAAACAAGATTCTGAGAAGTAGTTATCCCAAGGTCGCACAGTTGTGCAGCAGTGCTAACATAAAATATTCAGGTGCTAGGAGCCTTTTTCCCGGTTTTCCTTTCTGCCTTCGATCTTTGTACCCACTATAACATGTAATAGGTGCTCAGTAGATGAAGTTAAAAGTGTGTGATGTGAGGTTCCTACTAGAGCTCATATTCATCATTGATGGTTGCCTATTTTAGTAACTTTTTTGCTTACTATGTAAAGAACACTTCCCCAGCTGGTGTAGCTCAGTGGTTGAGCATCGACCTGTGAACCAAGCAGTCACACTTCGATTCCCTGGAAGGGCACATGCCCCAGTTGCAGTTGTAAGCTCAATCTCCAGTAAGGGAGGGGTAGGGTGCAGGAGGCAGTAAATCATTAATTCTTATCATTGATGTTTCTATCTCTCCCTTCCTCTCTGAAATCAATAAAAATATATTTTCAAAAGAAAGAACACATAATTTTAACTCCAAAGCAAAAAAAAAAAAAAAAGCACTTTATAGATATCATAGTATAAAAATGGTCTACAGAAGCTATTTTTAATTTTGCTAATGAAAAGTCATGTAATATGCATAAATGTCATGACTCATCTTTTGGCTGAAATTTGGGTTTTTATCTTAATGGTTTCTACTTAATTCAACTTTTTAGACTCCTTGAATCAGAGATAAGTTCTGCAATGCTTAAATCCAATCTGACATTCTAGAACAGTCCCAGTGATAATGGAAGGAGCCCCTTGTCTGGCCATTCTAGTTACACATGTAGCTTTGCTATAGTTTTCCATAGATTTTGGCATTATTCCACTCAAAAGAAAGAAATGCTGAGAGATGGAATCCAGCTTTGTAGTTTATGGGAACATAGCTGATTCCTAGTGGCCCAGGTCTTATAAGTGAATCAGAAGTCCTGAGAGATGTTTGGTAATTCGTTAATGGTCATCTCTCCAGAGCAAACTTTTTCAGCGAGGCAGCTGATACCCAGGCCTAGAGAGTTTGGGGCATGGGGAGAAGTGAAACAGTACCTCACTTTATCCTGCTGCCACTGGCTTTCAGCTGCTCCTGTAGTTTGGGGAGAAATAGTAGCTGCCATTTGGGGAGAAATAGCCACACTGGCCATTTGTAAGGCCATTACTATTCTTGAGAAACTTAACAAATAATTACACAAGTAAATAAATCATCATCACTTTGAGAATTACCATACCGAAAAGGTTTTCCTGGGCCTATTAATGTTGTTGCTCCCTCCTATTACCCAGTGCCACATTCACCCTTCTAACCTAAAAAGAATACCTGTTTTATTTTTATATATAAAATCTTTCCATCAGAGTCTAATTGGAGTCCTATTTCCGTGAATCCTGTCCAGTTCAGTCTGCACTGATGTTCTTTTCTTAGAACTTTATTATCAGATTTAGCACTTAATTATTTATTAATGTTACTTCCCTTCCATAGAGGAGTAGACCCTCTACCTCCCTGCTCCACCTCTCCCCTCCCTCCCACTTTCTCACTCATATTATGTGTTTCTACCACCAGCCTTTTTTCTATTCTTCAGATTTGCCAGGCTCTTCCCTGCACTGGGGCCTTTACCCCAGCAGTTCCCTCTGCCCTCAAATGTACTTGATTCAATTTATGTCTCATTAATTCCTTCTTATTATTTGGATCCGTTTAAATGTCATTTTTTATACAGGCTTTTTCTAATCATCCAGTCTAAAGTAGTTACCCAGTCACTCATCAAGTTACCTTATTTTCATTTTTTCCTAACATATCCCACTATCTCATATTATATAACCTTGTCTGTCTCCTTGCACTAAAATGTAAACTCCAAAAGATTACTGACACTTGGCATAAAATAGAGCTTAATAAATATTTATTGCAGTAATGAGTGAATGAAAAATAGCTGGATGCCCCTGAACATTTTCCTCCTAAAGGGAAAGAAGAAAAAGAGAATCTAAGTTCCCAAGCTCCTCACTGGACTTCTTGTTCAAAACACACTGCTGCTCACTCCTGAGTTCTGCTTAATTTCTTTGCATAGTACTTAATTATCTGATACTTTCCTTCTTTGTTTTTCTCTCACCTACTATGATGGGTACTCCATGAAAGCAAAACTTCATGGTCTTGTTTGCCACTATCTCCACAGTGCCTGCAGCAGAACTTGACATGGTGGTGCCAAACATTTGTTGAAGGAAAGAGTAGGGGATCAGGTTTACTTTATTTTTATGGAATAAGTGCCCAGAAACTTTAGTGGCTATTCTGTGAGGCCCTCTGAATATAATTGTTATTGGTAGACCTGTGTCCTCATTCTAGCATTTGGGATAGGAAAACAGTATGGAACCAGGAATCTTTCAAGAATGATTGAGCCACACTGCAAGGTTGTTGGAATATGATCTCTGCAGTCTGAAATTGAGTATTATACAGGTTCCCCCAGCCCCCTTCTGAGAGAGAAGTCCAGGTATGTAGAGTTGTACCCCTAATAGTAAAAGGGAAGACATTTTATTTTGATTCAATTCCTATTTTAATACATTCAGTGCATCAGTCTACAAGTCACTGGGTATTTATTGAGAACCTTCGGGGTACAAAGTAGTGCTTTGGTTGAGCTATTGAGTTTGAAATATTAATCACATTGTTAAACCAAAACTAAATCCCCAAGTAGCTGAAAGTACTGTTCAAGTTGGCTGGGTATAGTTCCTGTAGACTGTATTTTGTGATGATGGGCTTTTACTTTATATGTTCCTACTTGAGCAAGAACAAAAGTTCAGTAAATAACTAAGGTGTTATTTTTTTACCGAAATGAAATCCTTCAGGGGCCTTTGATCATTAGCTTTCTTTCTGTCGTTTTGTTGAAGGATTGTGTTGTAATCACTGTTGCAATCATCTTTTGGGTAATTTAAGATTTTTACATTTTGTAGCTGCCAGGAGTTAGGGTAAAGAATAATTGCCTTTCTCTCTTTGGCACTAGTGTTTAAATTGGGTAGGGAAAGAAGGGGTATTATCGCTGCCTCCCAAATCTCCAGTCTATTTAAGTATGAGCTGAACAAGGTATAATGTCTGGATTACAGAAGTGCATAAAATCGAAGGGTGCCTTGACATCAGTATGAAATGTAGAGTCTGTGAAGGAAGAATTCACTGTGCAAATTTTGTTTTCATTGTTTGTTACTCTTCTTTTCAGATTTCTCTGTTGAATTCTGCAGTAAACCACCTCAAAGCCAATGTTAAATCAGCAGCAGATCTAATCAGTCTGCCTGCTACTGTAGAGGGACTTCAGAAGGTAAGTACTATGTATAGGCATTGACATAAACCAACTGCTGTACTAGTAATTCTATCTTCTTAGATGTTTCCTTTGAAAACCCGGCATTTGAAATCACCTGCTCCAGGAGGACAGTAATAGAGCATATCACTGTGTCCTAAAGATTTTAAAGTATCTCAGTTTTGTTCTGGTTAGTTGGGCATTTAATTTGCAACAGGTGACTTTAGCTCTGGTTTAATGTGGATTTGCACCTTTTTTGTTTGGTTCTCCAATTCCCAGGATTGCTATATTGGGACTCTTATGTTAACATGTGTGGGTTCTTTTTTCATTATTTGCCTTTTTGACTCCTCATCCACTTTGTCATCATAAAAGCAGACCAATGGTATATGAGAGTTGCTCTAAGTTATGAACTTTTATATTACTGTTTATTTTTTAGAAAAAGATAATTTGAAGAAATTAAAATTTAGGATATGGTAAGTGTTAGCGAGGATGTAGAGCAAAGGAAATTTTAAAACACTCCTGCTGGGAATAAAAATGGTAAAAAGTATTTTGATAAACAATGTATGTTGTTTTATAAAGGTAAAGGTGTACATCCTCTAAGCCAGGGGTGGGGAACCTTTTTTCTGCCAAGAGCTATTTGGATATTTATGACACAATTTGAAGGTCATACAAAATTATCAACTTAAAAATTAGCCTACTATATTTGGTCGAACATCTAATTAACTCAACCCTAATGCCTTGGCAAGGCCAGACCAAATGATTTCTTGGGGCTTATATGGCCTGAGGGCAGGACGTTTCCCACCCCTGCTGTAGGCAGTTTACTCCATATATGCCCTAGGCAAACAATAATTTGGACTTTCTGTTTTGTTTTGTTTTTATCCCTAAAATTCAGGCCAAGAGCAGGAGGCAGTGACCAAGCAGATGAGTAATACGTAGGGATCTTTAGAGTTGGGTGGGGAGAGGGTAGGAAGAAGAAGGGGCCTACTTGGAGCACAAGCAACATCAGCCCCTGCAGCAGGAAATACAAGAAGGGATTTTGGAGCAAGGGAGTCAAATTTAGTCTTAAACTTTTCAAATTTAGAGGATGTGCACCTTTACCTTTATGAAACAACTTTGATTACATGCCAGGCTCTATAAATATATAAAATGTCTCCACAAATGAGAACTTCCTAAGCCAAAAACAGAAACAAAACTTGCCATTTTATAGCCCCTCCACTTGTGAGCTCGGTCTCCATAGTTTGTTATTTGCCCAATAATGTCAACTGTTTATAACTTTAAATACAAAAGTAGGGATCACTTTGATGAGGCCAAACACTTCTTGCCATTGTTCCCAAGTGCCACGTGGGGAAAAGATAGGCCTCTGTAGCCTTTAGCGCAGCAGCGACTCTGGCAGTCTTGCATTAGTAAAGGAAACTGATTTATTCTTGCATTTATTAATTCAATAAACATTTTTGGAGCTTCTTCCAGTGTGTGCCATGCACTTTGCAGTTACCGAGAATACCAAACAAGAGCTTACTATCTTCTTGCATCCTGATGGGATCATATATCCAGCCAGTTAGGGTTCTCTAACAGGAGGTGTCTTTGAGTGCCTTTGACAACAGAGCATCAGTGTATTGGTATTGTCTCTGCAAATTTGTGCGTAAATAATGTCAGACACTACTCTTGTTGCAAGTGTCTCAGTTTTGAAGTAGTAGTTCATCTCAAATACCTAACCTCAGTATACTCACATAAATTTTTTCAGTGTTGAAAATGTCATCTTTTGTTCTCTTGTATTCTTGGCTATCAGCGTAATATAAAAGAGCTTGGTTAAAAATACTAATGTGACATCATAAAGTTGTCACTCTATCTTAATAAAAGGTCAAGACCCATCAAATAGTAACATTTTTTGAATGTCCCCTTAGGACAGGGCTTTTTAGTAAGACGGCTTCTGAGTCATGTTCCCAAGTCCCCAGTCCTCTTGGGCTCCTTAGGCTAATGAAAGCAAAGGAAGCCACTGCTATAGCTAATTCTCCTTCATAGTTGCTGATGGGATTCTAAAGTAAAAAAAGAACAAATAGTGAAATTTGTACTTCATCTCTGCAATGCTGCTTTTCCCAAAGCCAGAAATGGTTCTACCCATTTTCACTCAAAAGCCATCATTTGCTCCAAACTCCATGGTCTACAGTGTTAGCTCTGGCCATCTGCCTGCCTACAGTTTGTGGGAGAATCTTATCTTTGGGTTCCAAATCTAGTGGCTTTTTTAAAGGAAAGATTTTATTTTCCTCCAGGAAAAGTCCTTTAAATTGAGAAAATTGCTTGTTAACATATATATACTAGAGGCCTGGTTTACATATTCGTACATCAGTGGGGTCCCTTGGCCTGGCCTGTGGGGATCAGTGGACCTCTGCGCTGCCGCAGCCCGGCCTTACCCGCCAGCTCATGGGGCTCCACTGTCCACATGGATTCCACACAGCATGAAGTAGTGCAGGAAGCGGCAGGCTGCTGGGGAGGAGCTGGAACCCAGGGCTCTGCGCCACTGCCTTTCATCCCAACCCCAGTGTGCCTGCCGCCGCCGCCGCCACTGCTGCTGCTGCTGCTGCTGCTGGTGCTCCTGCTCCTGTGTTAAGGGTCTTCCCTCTGGTGGTCAGTGCATGTCATAACAACCGGTCAGTTGTCTGGTCGTCAGGTTACTTCAGCTTTTATATATATGGATTTTTTTCCTGTTAATTGTGTCCGTATAAGCTACATGAAATTCATAGTTTGAAGATACTTGAAATAATTAAAAACACTGACCTTCGTTTATTGGTGTTTACTGTAAAATTAAATCAGTGATATATACCCTCCCACTAGAATGGCTAAAATTGAAGACTCCAGATACCAGTGTTGAGAGTATGGAGTAATTGGAATTTTCATACATTGCTAATGGGAATATAAAATGGTATAACTATTTCAGAACACAGTTTGGCAGCTTTTTAAAAAGTTAAGTATACATCTACCATATGATCCACCATTCACCTTCTAGGTATTGTAATGATAAGCATATACCCACATAAAGACATTTACACGCATGTTTATAACATCTTTATGTGTAGTAGCCAAACACTGAAAACAACCTAAATGCCCATCAACAGGGAAATGAACTACAATGTATCCATACAACAGAATGAGTAACTACAATTATAGATAAATTTTAAAATAATTGTAGGTACTCAGCTGAGTAACTATAATATAGATAAATTTTAAAATAATTGTACTAAGTGAATGAAGTCATATTTTTTAAAAAGCACATACTCAATTCTTCTCTTTCTATGAAATTTAGAAAATGCAAATTGATATGTAGTGACAGACAGTAGATCATGGGTTGCCTAGGGACAGGGATAACTTGAGGGTGATGAATGTGTATTATCTTGATTGTGTTAATAGTTTCACAGGTGTATGTATATCAAAGCTTACATTTTGAACATGTGCACTTTATTGTATATCAGGTACATCTTAATAAAACTAATACAAATTTTTAAAAAGGGAAAAACACTAACCTTACTATATGTTTATGTTCAGAGTGTAGCTTCCATTGGCAATACTTTAAACAGTGTCCATCTTGCTGTGGAGGCAATACAGAAAACTGTGGATGAACACAAGAAAGCCATGGAGGTACTACAGAGCGACCTGGTAAGGAAATGTACAAGCATATGGAAAGTCAGTACTCTCCTGCCTCCCCTTTTCTGAGTAGTAATAGTAGGGATACCCACT
This sequence comes from Murina feae, assembly GCA_004026665.1. Lineage (NCBI taxonomy): Eukaryota > Metazoa > Chordata > Mammalia > Chiroptera > Vespertilionidae > Murina > Murina feae. The sequence continues at coordinate 12,607 of PVJC01023355.1, read as the reverse complement.
TTCCATTTGTCTAAACAGACCCTACTATGCACCTTCAAAAAAAAATACAGTAAGCAGTGTTTATAGTTATTTTCATAGTCTATAAATTATGCAGTTAAGGTGGATAGAATGAAGAGCTTCAGTCTTTTGCAAATGTACTGTGGGAGATACCAAAATAAGACACCTGAGAATGGAATCGGAGGAAGAAAAATGGGAAAGAATGAAAGGAAAGTAGGGAAGTGTCTCCATTGTTTACTGCTACATAACAAATCATGCCACAACTTCGGGCTTACAGCAGCACTTTATTATTTCTCACTATTCTGTGGACCCAGAATTTGGCAGGGCTCTTGGACTAGGGAATGATGAGAGGCCAAGTGAAGGGGGCTCCAGAGGATGAAAGGCCATTTTGGATGTTCATGCTCCCAGTAGAATGCAGCTATTTGTGTTACCTCGGCCTACACCATGTGAAACAGAACACCCCACCCTGCTGAGCCTAGACAACTCACAGAATCCTGAGAAATAATAAATTATTGTTTTTTCAAGCCACAAAATTTTGGGATGATTTGTTATGCAGTAACAGATAAGTGAGACAAACAACCCCTGCATTGCTCAAAGGATAGCACAGCCTCTGCTATCATGCTGTGGAGATGAGTTATATTTGTATGAAATTGGGACTATTCAAGGTGTACAAAAGCTCCCTAGCTTCTCCACTCATTCATAGATTTGCTCCCCCCTCCCCCATGTTGATGAATCTGTGGGTGCTCCAGTGAGAAGCTAGAATGTTCTGGGATCATCCCAGATGGCTAAGTAGACTTAGTAATTACTTATTGCCTATACTAACTTCCATTCCTGTTAACAGAATCAGTACTCTGTGAAGGAGACCAGTAGAAGTGACCAGATTATTCCATCACCTTCATCTCCATCAGAACTTGACAATAAACCCCCCAGCGAGAATGTGAAACAGGTACTTTTTTGTCTCTGGCTTACCTCCCTGAAACTGCAGTAGACTCTGGAGCAGCCTGAGTAGTTTGTGCTTAGTATTGTGGTTCCTCAGCTGGCATCTTGTGCATATTTATGCCTGCATGAGAGCTGACCAGAGGGCTTGGATAGGGATCCAAGATGCTGTCCTATGTCTTATTTAGTAATCTGCTTTTTTCCCTGCATGTCAATCAGTGGAAGTAAGTTTATTTTCACATCTTGAAAGACATAGAATGACCAGAGTATCCTGAACCTATGAATCAAAACAGCAATCTGGGCAAGTTAAAGATGGATGGATAGAAGATTAACTCAGAACCACAGTAAATTCTAATAATGTTAAAAACCATATCCTTAAAAAGTTAAGATTCTCTAAAGACTAAAGACAAGGAGGAAAAAGAATATTGAGTTCAGAATCACAATGAAGAAAATAAAGGAAATCTTCACTAAGAAGAATTCCTGTCCTGAGTCTAATGCCTTTTAAAACCTAGAGTCATCATTTCTATTTAAGTAGTAATCAGTAACTAACGGATGTCAATAAAAATAATTGAATCTTGTACTAAATAATGCACTACTTGTTATAGTTTTGCTACATGAGCCAATTGAGTAATTGGTATTGTTCCTAAGGTAGTTTTGTTCTGATAAATTAGGTAAATGGATGTTTCAGTTAATAACCCAGCAAGCTTTCCTGCCAGCAGGTGAGGTAAACATTGGGAAATCAATTCCCAACCTCTCAGCTTCCTGGGACCAAAGAGTGAATCATGTATGTGGTCCTCTTCTCTCTGTCCCCCTCCTATCTAGCTGAGGCCGAACAATTCCAGAGGGAGTAAACTGAGAGCAATTTAGAGTAGAGGGACAAAGCAGAGACAAACGATCAATGGGCTAAACAGGAAAAGGAGTTAACTTCCGTAACTTGACATAATAATGGTTGTTCAGTGCTGCTGGCCTGCTTGTCTAGCATACATCTTTAGCTGGATTCCACAACTTAACTTATTTCCACTCCAGAATATCCTGTACCTCCACAACTCTTTAGAGGAGATAAACAGTTTCCTAGTAGGGTATCAGAGGCAGAATGATCTTAAATTCAAGGGAATGAATGAGACAGTCAGTAGTCTTACCCAGAGTCAACTTGGTATAAAGAGATTTGGTTGCTATGAGCAAGATCGAAAAGCAAACGAACTTGTCCATCAGCATCATAAATCTTTTCAGATCTTTAGTGACGTGTCTGTGTCGCGATGTCTGTTGTCTGTACGTGGCTGACATTCCACCACCTTTTCAGACACAGTCTTCTGTCATATCTGAGAGGCTGCACATTTGTATTATATTTAATCCTTAACCGTTGTCTCCTCTAATCCTTATACTAGCTCTGTGATGTGTGTGGCACAGGCAGTGTTGGTCCTGATTAGGAAGGGAGATGTAGAGAGGTTTAGTTGCTTGCCCAGGGCTCACCACAAGTTGTTGGCAGAGATAACAAGACTCCTATTATGTTACAAGTGGTAAGGAAGTTCTGGCACATATTTCTAAGTGAGGTCTTCTTGCTCTTCTTTAAGTTGTTAAGGGTAGGAGCAGTGTCAGTGGCAATAACTGAAGAATCTTTTGCCATTTCACTAAGCCAGAACTTGGCTTTCAGATTTACCCTGCTCCATCTGCATATATACTTCCGCATATAAGGTAAGCCCTTTAAATAACAGGTTAGAACTGACCAGCTCCTCAATTTAAAAGATCATTGAGTCCAGCCTCTCATTTTACATGTGAGGAAACTGGATGCTAGCTGACCACGTGGTTTACTGGTTTTCACGTTGTTGTGTATTTCTTTAATCACCTTTCCTCATATACCTTGTGGTGGGGTCCATGTGGATTTTTTTTTTAATAATTGCAAGCAAACCTCACCTTTAAGGATTTCATACAGCAAAGATATAGGCACATATAAAGAAATGGAAACAAAATACAGGAAATTATACTGTGAATTTAAGTAACCACCAAAGTTAGAAGAAAGCCTACAAATAAAGTCAAACTCTGGCACATAGAAAGCAGTGTTTGAACTGGCTCTGCCATAGTGGCGCATTGGCAAATTGCCTCGACTTGGCTTGGAGGGTGGTGGAATGTCAGCCACATCCCTCTTCTGTTTTACAGGGGTGTGTAATCATCTACAAATCTGCAAAGATTAAAGGAGCCTTACTGTAAAAGAGAGCCTTGCTTTTGAACTCTGCTAAACTAAGCAGGAACTGGGAATTTTGGGTGATTTGATGAGTAGAAGGCCTCCAAGGTTTTCGAGGCTTATTGTGAAAACTTAGCATCGCAAACTTCCTCTGCTGTTCCTCTCCTCCCCACTGTATTTTTCTCCAGAACAGGAAATTGTTAATAGTAAGATCTGTCTTAATGCTTCTTCCAGGAGCATGCTTCTAGTTAAAGTTCTCTCGCTTTTTATACTTCAAAGTTTTAAAGATTCAATGAATCAACTAGACTAAGCACCATTTTCAGCTTTCTTTCTTGGTGGCCTTTCTCCCTCTCTTCTCTCATTATTCTTCTGGTATTTCTGCTGAAAGTGTTCTGAGATCTTTAAAATAAGTTTGACCAAATTGCTTAAAAAGTGCTAGATATTGTGTAAGCTTTAATGTTTACCTTTAATCTTCTCTTGTTCTTTTTACCCTTTAAGATAGGTGATAGAGCTGCCACTATGAAAAAAGAGTCTTTGCATCAGGTGACCAGCAGAGTAGTTACAGTAAAAACCCAAAGCATAAAGGTAAATAACAGGAAGCTTACTCTTGAGATAAAGATAATGCATCTGCATCTTTGTGCTTTTGAACTGCTGCTTCTTTCTGAAAAGGAACACTTCAGTCTAATTTGCTAAAACTTCAAAACAAAGTAAATTAGTAGATTGAGTAAGTGAAGACTTTGTCAGGCACCTGCCCTGTGCCTAGCACTCTGCTAGGAGTTGGGGTGACCATACTGAGCAGGATAGACACCTGAACGCTCTGCTGGTGAAGTCCATCAGTCAGAAAATCATTAACATAATTGAACAGATAATTAATCGTGAGTGTGATAAATGTGAGACGGGAAAAGTATAGAATATGATGAGAGCATTAGCAGAGTTGAGGAAGGCTTTCCTAAGGAAATGACCTTTAAACTAAGACAGGATATTATATGTACTAATGATAGAGAATAGTGACTTAGATAATCTAAAAGCAGTGCCTAACCTAAAAATTAGTTTTTATTTTTAAATTGCAGCCTCAGCCAGTTCCCTTCACCTTGTACTTTTCTGTTTTAGTGTTTATCCCAGACATATTTACAAGATAAGCAATCTGTGATATACTCTGATATCCCAGGGAAGAAATTCTTAGGGTATCAGAATAAAATACAGCTAGTACATATTTTTGCCTAAATTTATTGGTTTTACTTTTAGATCATAGGTGTTTTACAGTTGTCCTCTCAATATATGAGTCCCTTTGTGCTGCCTCATCTGAGCATCCTAACCAAATGCCATTTCTCTTAGCATAAATTCTTCAAGCAGTTAGGATCAAGTTTTAGTTATATATGTCCATATATTAGCTTCCTAAATAAACCAAGAGTGATCTATACACCAACTATTAGTGTAGAAATAAAGGCAGCAGAGAAATAAGTAAATATATATTGAGTAAAAGAAACATGTAATGAGTTGATATTCTAATTAAGCACAGAATTAGGACCTTTCACCCTAGCCTAAGAAGTTAGAAATAGGCCTCATAAAAACCAGACTTCTCTCCTTTTAAAATTAAATTTATTTTTATATGCCACTCTAGATCATCCTGGAGATGAGGCAGGGTGTAAGGAAAAAAGCTTTTTGAAAAGATATAAATCAGACTTTGAATTAGAAGTATTAGAGCTGCTTCTTCATGTTCCTAACAGTCCCGGCCACCGGTTGAATCATCACCATGGGGGGAGAGGAGGAAGATCAGGGGAGTATTTGTGGTTTGCTTGCTTTTTTTTAATGTGATAAGAGCATAAAACTCTACTGAAAGTGGTCTAGTCACAAGGTGAAGTAATATATTCAGGAAAATTATTTAGTTAGTGTGAAATCATTCCTAGAAACCAATATGCTACTCATTTAGGAAATAGATGTCGTAGAGGCTCCTGAGCAAGGGGGCATTTCCTTTACTGCTGACACAGGCATGCCTTTCCCTATCAGCCAAATGTTCACAGTGAATCAGATCATCTCTAGCATAATATTCCCTTAATGGTCTAGGCTCAAATCCAGCTAGGCCCTCATCAACACTGAGTACCGAAGATATCTCTAGTATTTGTTGATTCATCCCTTCATTGCCTGTACTGATAGGAAACCTTCTGGGGGTCAAGCACTGCATGCTAAATAGGCTTTGGGAATATAATAAAAGAATCAAATGAAGTCTTGTTTCCATCTTAAACCTCTGTGATCTTTGTTTTGGACAGAAAGAAGATAGTTCAGATTCTCAGGTATCCAAGCTAAGGGAGAAACTACAGCTGATCAGTGCTCTCTCCAACAAGCCTGAGAGCAACAGGCCTCCAGAGACCACCCATGAAGGTGAGATATTCAGGGCTGGCTTCTGAATATTTCACGCAGGCTTGAGCAGCTTGCCTCCCACATGGAGTGGAAAGGTGTTCCAGCAGGACTGATCGAACCCAGTGAATGATGCCTGAGCGCACTGAGATGAAGCTGATACACTTTGCTTTCATTTAGCAAAAGCCCATTTGGTACATGATTTGTACTCCAGTCTATTAAGGGAAGAAGGGTAATGTTTAGCTGGAAATAGACTTCTCCATGCTGTCTGCATCCAATTATAGGCAAAAAACATTACTGTCATAGCATGTATTAAAGCAGCTAAATGTTTATGGAAGTCTTTTCAGTTTTTAAGTGCATAAAATTTACTTTAAAATAATTATTAGTCCTTCTGAAATACCATTAACAAATGATGATGGGATCATTGAGTTGGAAAGACCCATGGCTTTAGGTAGGGACATACCTAGTTAATATTGTCAAATATATCAACCTCCACTGGTTTAAGTTCTAGGAGGACATAACTCTAAGGCATTGGACTGTGTTGGCTTTGACCCCTCCCCCCACACACAAGTATTTTTTATTTTTGAGAAAGCAATACAACCCCTCTATTCTCTTTTGGGTGGGATACAGACTACAGTGGGAGGCCTTGTACTAACATTCTGCTACACAACTGTATGGTAGCATTCTTTCAGCACCAGCTGGTCTGGTGGCACATACCCCTGGTCAGGCTCATAGCACAGCTCCCAGGATATCAAATATCCAATGCTGTTTTCACTTGCAGCTTAACATCTTAAACAGGTACTGGTGCTATATGATCTTGTGGTGAGACCACAGCTCCTTACTGAGCCACACCAGAGACCACAGTTTCAAACCTTAATGTTGTATAATATTGATTGATCTTCACTTAACCCTAAACATGTTCAGTCTATGCCTTTAACTTCATTCAGTCACTACTTAATTCTCTATTTCATTTTTCAATTACATTTGGCATTCAGTACTATATTAGTTTTGGATATACAGCATAGTGGTTAGACAACCGTGTAATTTGCATATATTTCAAGTACCCACCTGGCATTATACATAGTTATTACAATATTATTGACTATATTCCCTACACTGAACTTGTAGTCCCATGACTATTTTTGTAATTACCAATTTGTACTTCTTAGTCCCTTCACCTTTTTCATCCAGCTCTCCAACCCCCCTCTTCTCTGGCAATCATCTGTTTTCTTATCTATGAGTCTATTTCTGCTTTGTTCATTTACTTTGTTCTTTAGATTCCACATATAAGTGAAATCATATATTTCTCTTTCTATGCCTGACTTATTTTACAGCATAATACCCTCTAGGTCAGTGATTTTCCAATCATTTTCATTTCATAGCACACATAAACTATTATACTAAAATTCTGCAGCACAACAAAAAAATACATTTTTTTGCCAATCTGACCAAAAAATAGATATAATTTTGATTTATTTACCAAAAATAATAATAATAGTTACCTACTCTTTTTGCTCCAAAGTGACTTTTTAAAAAACTGGGTGCCTATACTTGTATATAAGGATTTCTGGTACCAATAATTAACTAATCAACCTTATTATACTATTTGACCAGTAAGGTGCAACTCTGTTACATCACCTACATAGTCATGGTTCAAGCAGGGCATTTACACCAGACAGCTGTTACTGTGTTGGCTGTTGTCATTTTTTTATTTTACAATCTAAGGGAGAAGAGACTGGTGTCCTTCACTAAATGGTCAGGTATTGCATGTTGTAAAATTTTTGAAGCACACTAGTTGAAAATCACCACTCTAAGTCCATCTGCGACATTACTAGATTTCATTCTTTTTATGGCCTAGTAATATTTCATTATATATATGTGCCACAACTTTTTTATCCATCCTGTATTGATGGGCACTTGGGTTGCTTCCATATCTTGGCTGTTAGAAATATACTGCAATGAACATAGGGGTACATATACATTCTCGAATTATGTTTTGGATTTCTTTGGATATATACCCAGGTATGGAATTGCTGGGCCCATTTTTAATTTCTTGAGGAATCTCCATACTGTTTTCCATAATGGCTACAACAATCTGCATTTCCACCAACAATGCACAAGGTTTCCTTTTCCCTACATCCTTACCAATACTTTTTTGTTGTTGTTGATTTATTCATGATAGCCATTCTGACAGGTGTGAGGTAATATCTTATTGTGGTTTTAATTTGCATTTCTCTGATGATTAGCAATATTGAGCATCTTTTCATATGTCTGTTGGCCATCTATGTGTCCTCTTTGGGAAAGTGTCTATTAAGACCCTCTACCCATTTTTTAATTAGATTGTTAATTTTTTTTTTTGGTGTTAAATTTTATAACTTTATAAATTTTGGATATTGACCGCTTACCAGATGTATCACTTGTAAATATCTTCTTTCATTCAGTAGGTTGTCTTTTTGTCAGAAATTTCTCTTCAATTCAGTATATATGCAATTATCTTAAGAGATGACCTTCAATGCCGGTTTAACTTGGTGTCCGACTTGCTAATATAAAACCATGTGTATTTGTTACAGAGAAAGTACAGAGTTTCACATCAAAGCCATCAGCATTTCCAGAATTTCCACAGTCTCCTGGAGATGACATTGAGAAAACTGCCCAGCTAAGATCTATCTCCCTACCAGGAATTGCTAGCATCAAAGGTAAATTTTTATACCATGGAATAATAAGGGAAATGTTCAAAGTTATAACTTTTTAATTTTTTTAACTTGCAAGAAAAAGAATTATGTAGAACATTGAGCACTTCCTTTGGGCCAATATTTGATGTGCATTTATCTTAACTAATAAAAGCGTAATATTGAAATTAACCATTTCTCCAGGACGGGGTAAGCCACGCCCACCAGCAATCAGAGCGGCTGTATGCAAATTAGCCCAGCCATGTGTGTGTCCCTCCCCCCCCCATCTGTTGTGTTCCTGCAGGCCACACGGGAGGGGCAGGGCGAGGGGTGGGAGGAGCGAGCCGCCCGCAGCCCCGCACCTCCGCCAGCCCCAAAAGCAACCCATGGCAGCCTGGAAGTAGATCCATGATTGCAGGGGGCACAGGCACACACGCCTCCGTGAGTGCCCATGTCCCCAGCAGGGCAGCCGGGGCCTGGGGCAACAAGCCAGCTTACCAGCATAGCCTCCGTGAGTGCCCTTCCCCCCCCCCCCCAATGGATTCCAGGTGGCTGGGCAGCCTTGGGGGCGGAGGATCCAAGCCAGCTCCGCCCCTGAGGCTGAGGCCTGGAAATGGGTGCAATCGGGCACACAGCACACACGGAGGTGTGCCCTCCGTGTGTGCTGTTTGCCCCAACAGATTCCAGGGTCCCAAACTATGAGAGAGCACAGGCCGGGATTAAGTATCCCCCCACCCCCGCCGAGTGCACAAATTTTTGTGCACCGGGCCCCTAGTATTATATAATCCTGATTAACAATCCAGGGAACATAAATATTCATGTATGATACTCATTTTACTGATAGGGAAACTGCCTAAGTCCACATAGCAAATAATTAATTGAGGCAAAATTCATACCAAGGCAATCTGACACCAAAGTTTACACTCTTAACCAATGAACTATATTATCTCTCTAGTAATGTTTTTAGAGTTTTCATTCATTCATTGAGTACCTAATTATACCCAGTGCTAAGCAATAACAATACAAAATAAGATTCAGTCTCACATTACTCACAGATATCAAAGTCTAGTGGAGAAGGCAAACAAGAAAACATAATAAATACTGTAAGATTAGAAAAAGAAAGTAAAAGTTGATCCTATTTGTCAGGACCCTTTAGCTGAAAATCAGTAAGATAAACATTAGTAAAAAGGATATGATTCACAGAAAAATATCCTTGCCTTGCTCCAACAGTGTGTATTCTGTTCCTCATTGTGATGTTTGGGTCTCCTGATTTTACATTTGCTAACATCCTGGAAAAATCACCCACTCCTGTCGACTGCCTTTGCCTGGCTCCTCACCTCAGCTTAGATACCATTCCACCAAGGAACATTCCTTACCTCCCAGGACCAGATAGGTTCTTTCTGTGTACGATCTCTCCTATCACTCGGGTAATTTCCAGGGGAGACATAAAATTTAACTTCATTCCTAGACCGTAGCATAGTGGCTGGTACACATGAATATTTGTTAATTGAATGAGTTATCTACAGGCTACAGTTGAAGCATAGAAGACCTAAATTTATTTTGCCATTTAAATGCAATTACTTATTTTTTCCCCATCGCAATTTTTTTCTCTTTCTGTTTTCTGGGAGACGGGAGTGTTAAGTTGTGTTTATTGGCAATACAAGTTGCCCCCCCCCCACCCACTCTCCATTATTACTTCAAGAATTGATGAGAATGAATGAAGTTGAAAGTCTGTCAAGAGCAGATTAAGAACAAGCCATCTTAACATTTGTACCTAATACAAATAGATTTTACATACTTTTGAATGACTACACTTTTGAAATGATCTGGAACAGCAATTAGATTTTTATTTAAGTACTACTACCAAGTGCATAGCACATTTTATTAACTTATGCTTCATACACACACATACAATAAAACATTTTTTCAGCTAGCCACTTGGTGGCAGGCATTGAGAACAAGCATCCCCCTGCTTTTCTAGCTTCCAAGGGGCTTTCAAGACTTTTATTTAGCTGCTTTGCTAGGACTATCTTAAGAGTGAAACTAGGCCCTTATTCAGAAGCTTGTCTACAAAAACTCCTTGAAGGACTAAACCTTGCACTGCAACTGTTTCCCCCCTTCAAATTATTACTGTTCTTCCTAAGTACCAAATAGCCGGAGGCCTATTGAATCTAGTAAGTGTGAAGTGGAATAAAGGAAGAAAGGAAAGGAATTCAGGAAGATTTTTAAAGAAAAGTAAGCCTCATTGACTATCTTCTGATAGTAGAGACTAAATCTACTAAGTCATTCAGTAGGGACATAATCAAGTCCAAGTCATTTTTTTTTTTCATTTTTTTGTTAATCCTTATCCAAGGATATTTTTCCCATTGCTTTTCAGAGAGTGGAAGGGAAGGGAGAGTGGGATCAGAAAGAGAAAGAGAGAAACATCAATGTGAGAAGAGAGAGGTACATTGATAGATTGCCTCCGGCATCTGAACTGGCCAGGGTCTAGGGTTCAAACCTGCAATCCAGGCACGTGCCCTTGACTAGGAACCCAAGACCTTTGGTATACAGGCCAATGCTCTTACCATTAAGCCACACCAGCTAGGGCTCAAGTCTTTTTAAGTGTTATGTAAATAATTGGCCCTCCTATTTGGAAACAGCTTAAATACCCATCAGCAGATGAGTGGATTAGAAATCTGGGGTACATCTACACAATGAAATACTACACTGCTGTAAAAAAGAAAGAACTCTTACATTTGTACCAGTATAGATGGACATGGAGAGCATTATGCTAAGTGAAATAAGCCAGTCAGAGAAAGATAAGTATCACATGATCTCACTTATTTGTGGAATATAATGAACAACATAAACTGATGAACAAAAATAGATCCAGAGACATAGAAACATTGAACAGACCGTCAAGCCTCAGAGGGAAGGCAGGGGAGAGGGTGTGGGTAAGGGATCAACCAAAGGATGTGTATGCATGCATATAAGCATAACCAGTGGACTCAGATAGTAGGAGGTTGAGGGCATGTTCTAGGGGGTGAGAGCGGCCAGTGAAAGGTCAGTGGAGGGAAAAGGAGATATATGTAATACTTTAAACAATGAAGAATTTAAATTTAAAAAATAAATAATTTTTAATTATTTATTAATTAAATAAGTCTTCATTATGGGGTTCTTGAGAAAATACAAGCAGAAACTATTGATTTAAAATCTCCAATCCTATTGGCTCAAATAATATCTTAGAAATAAAAAAGAAGATACAGCCCTGGCCAGTGTAGTTCAGTGGTTATCGAGTGTTGGCTTGAGCACCAAAGGGTCAGGGTTTGATTCCTGGTCAAGGGCATGTACCTGGGTTGCAGGTTCAATCCCCTACCCAGGGTCAGGTTGCATGCAGGAGGCAACCACTCAATGCATCTATCTCACATCAATGTTTTTCTCTTTCTCCTCCCCCTCACCCCCTCCCTCCCATTCTCTCTAGAAATCAATGAAAAATATATCCTCACTCCTCAGGTGAGGATTTTTAAAATCAGCTTGTATAATTGCTCTCTGTCTTAGCTGGAAAAGATACAGCTTTGAAGAGATATACAGAGGGGGTAAAAGCAGATTTATATCTTACTCCCTCTGAGTACGTGACACAGAGTTGATTATTGTATTATTCTTTATTATTGTACTAGAGGCCTGATGGATGAAATTTGTGCAAGAGTAGGCCTTTCTTCTCCCGACTGCCAGCACTGGCTTCGCTCTGGCACCTGGGACCCAGGCTTCTCTCCAGCCACCAGCAGGCACCTGGGATCCAGGCTTCCCTCGTAGCCCTGTCTTCCTCCAGAAGGTCATCTGGAAGGAGATCTGGTCTAATTAGCATATTACACTTTTATTATTATAGATTTGCCATACAAACAACTGTAAACCTACTTTTGCTCCACCCTGTATAGTCCTCTGATTGTTTTAATTGAGATATAATTCACATAGCACTTTATTCACTCTTTTAAAATGTATAATTCAGTGTGTGTTTTTAGTATGTTCACAAGTTTGTGAAGCCATGACAGTAATTCTAGAACATTTTTATCATCCCCAAAAGAAACCCTGTACTATTAAATGGTCATTCTTTTTTTCCCCTTCCCCCAGCCCTTGACAACCACTAATCTCTCAACCACTATCTCTTTGGATTTGCCTATTCTGTATATTTCACATATAAATGGAATCATACAATATATGACCTTATATATGCCTTTTTCTTTTTTTTTCTTTTTTATCTTTATTGTTCAGATTATTACAGTTGTTCCTCTTTTTTCTCCTATAGCTCCCCTCCTCCCAGTTCCCACCCCAACTTCTGTCCTTGCCCCCCCACTGTCCTCATCCATAGGTGTACAATTATTGTCCAGTCTCTTCACGCACCCCCAACACACTTAACCCCCAAAAATTGTCCATCCACTCCATTCTATGCCTCTGATTTTATTCTATTCACCAGTTTATTCTGTTCATCAGA
>PVJC01023354.1:0-26460 GCA_004026665.1 Murina feae | reverse complement strand
TTCACAGACAAGAAAAAGCTAAAAGAGTTCATCACCACCCAACCAGTATTATATGAAATGCTGAAAGGTATCCTTTGAGAATAGAATGGAATCAGAGGCAGAGAAAGGGAGTGGACTGACAATTTTTGGGGGTTAAGGGTGTTGGGGATGCATGAAGAGACTGGACAACAATTGTACACCTATGGATGAGGACAATGGGTCAGAGGTTGGGGTGGGAATTGGGAGGAGGGGAGCTATGGGGGAAAAAAGAGGAACAACTGTAATAATCTGAACAATAAAAATAAATTTAAAAAAAAAAAAAAAAAAAAAAAAAAACACTTGGTGGGCTATAATTGAGCTGCCAAGGTAGTTTACTGCCCCTAAGTCCATTTAATAAATGTGCTTACATTATATTAATAATATTTTCTATATCTTTATTTTTGTTAACACATATTTGAGATATAACATTGTGTAAATTTAAGGTGTACATTATGTTAATACATTAAAATAGTGTAATATGATTGCCATTGTACTGATAATTACTGCCTAAATCAATCACATTACATGATTATTCTTTCTTTTTAGTGGTTGGAATCAAATTCTAGTCTATTAGCAAATGTGATTATTATAATACAACTAGAGGCCCAGTGCACAAAAATTTGTGCACTCTGGGGGTCCCTTAGCCTGGCCTATGCCCTCTCACAGTCTGGGAACCCTCAGGGGATGTCCACCTGCTGGCTTAGGCCTGCTCCCTGGGGCATTGGGCTTAAGCTGACAGTCAGACATCCCTCTGGGAGCCCTCAGGGGATGTCCACTTGCCAGCAGCAAGCAAGCCTAAGCTGCAGTCGGACATCCTTAGCACTGCTGAGGAGGTGTGAGAGGCTCCCACCACCATCACTGTACTGGCAGCCATCATCCTGGCTTGTGGCTGAACAGAGCTTCCACTGTGGGAGTACACTGACCACCAGGGGGCAGCTTCTGCATTGAGCGTCTGCCCCCTGGTGATCAGTGTGTGTCATAGTGACCAGTCATTCCCAGTCGTTCTGCTGTTAGGGTATATTACCCTTTTATTATATAGGATAGAGGCCTGGTGCATGGGTGGTTGCTGGCTGGTTTGCCCTGAAGGGTGTCCCGGGTCAGGATGGGGGGTCCCACTGGGGTGCCTGGCCAGCCTGGGTGAGGGGCTGATGGCTGGCTGTTTGCAGGCTGGTCAAGCCCCCCAGTGGAGACCCTCACCCCATGGGGGTGTGGCCAGCCTGGGTGAGGAGCTAAGAGCTGTTGTCAGGCTGATCTCATCCCCTTCAGGGTGGGGGGCCCTACTGGGGTGCACAGCCAGCCTGGGTGAGAGGCTGATGGCCATTTTCAGGCTCCCACACCTGCGGGCTGGAAGCAGGTATCTGGGATTTATTTATCTTCTATAATTGAAACTTTGTAGCCTTGAGCAGAGCTCAGGGCCTTCCAGGGCAGGCAGGAAGCTTGGCTTCCTCCATCACTGGGGTAACCCAAGCCCCCTGCTCACTCCAACTCTGTGGCCACAGCCATCTTTCTGATGGAGTGATGGAGTGAGGGTGTGATGGTTAATTTGCATATTACTCTTTTACTAGATAGGCTATTTTTGTTGATAGTCTCTATATTATACACTAGATCTCTAGGGCTTATTTGCTATTCATTGCACATTTGTATCCTTAAACAACATATCTGGCTTATTCCCCTTACCACTTATCTCATGGCAACCACCATTCCATTCTCTGCTTTTATGAATTTGGCTTTTTTAGATTCCACATATAAATGATATAGAGTACTTGTACTTTGTCTGATTTAGCATAATATGCTCAAGATCCATCCATGTTGTTGCAAATGGCAGAATGTCCTTCCTCATGACTGAAGAATATGCACATATATGTGGGGGGTGTGTGTGTGTGATCCTCTTTATCCATTTTTCTGTTGATGGGTTGTTTCCTTTTGGTATATCTCCATAAATGGAACTGCTGAATCGTACCATATCCTAATTTTAATTATTTGAGGAACCTCCATATTCTTTTCCATAGTGCTTGAACCAATTTACATCCTCCCTCAACCATGTACAAGGGTTCCCTTTTCTCCATATCTTTGTCAACACTTATCTCTTGTCTTCTTGATGGGCATTCTAACAACAGGAGGTGATATCTCATTGTGGTTTTGCTTTGCATTTCCCTGATAATGGGTGATGTTGCACATCTTTTAAAATACTTGTTGACTATTTGGATGTCTTCTTTGAGAAAATGTCTATTTAGTTACTCTACCCATTTTTTAATTGGATTGTTTAGTGTCTTGCTATATGAGGTCTCTAAATATTTTTGGATACTGATCTATATCTGATATATAAAAATATTTCTCCCATTCTATAGATTGCTTTTTCATTTTGACAACTGTTTCCTTTGCTGTGCAGAAGCTTTTAAGTTTGATGTATTCCCATTTGTTGATTTTGCTTTTGTTGTTTATGCTTTCAGTGTCATATCAAGAAAAGTATTGCCAATACCACTGTCCAGGAATTTAGTCCTATGTTTTCTAGGAGTTTTGTGGTATTGGGTCTTAAGTTTAAGCCTTTGATACATTTTGCATTAATTTTTGTCAGTGGTGTAAGATAGCGGTTTGGTTTCATCGTTATTTATGTATTTAACCTGTTTTACCAACACTGTTGAAAAGACTCTTATTTCTCCATTTTTTATTCTTGTTTCCCTTGTTAAATATTATTCATCACATACATGGGTTCCATTGTCTGTGTTTATTTTAATGCAAGTACCATACTGTTTTCTTACTCTAGCTTCATAGTATAGTTTGAAAGTATAAAGTGTGATATTTACACTTTTGTTCTTTTTCCTCAGGATTACTTTGGCTCTATGGGGTGTTCTGTGGCTTCACACAAATTTTAGAATTTTATTATATCTCTGTGAAGAACTACTTTAGTATTTTTATGTGGTTATGTCAAATCTATAGATGACTTTGGGTAGTATAGACACTATAACATTTCTTCTGATCCTTGAACATGGGATGTCTTTCCATTTTCTTGTGTCTTCTTCTATTTCTCTCAGCAAAGTCTTGCCATTGTCATTGCACAGATCTTTCATTTCCTTGGTTAAATTTATTCCTAGGTTTTATTGGTTTGGATGCTATCATGAATGAAATAGTGTTCTTTATTTCTGTTTTAGGTGTTTCATTATCAGTGTATAGAAATGCAACTGACTTCTGCATGTTGATTTTATACCATGCAATTTTACTGAAATTATTGATTAGTTCCAACAGTTTTTTTTATCTTTGGGAATTTCTATATAGAAAATAATATCATCTACAAGCAGTAACAGTTTTACTTCTTTCTTTCCAATTTACATGACTTTTAATTTTATTTTTCTTGATTAACTGCTCTAGCTAGGATTTCCAGAACTGTATTAAACACGAATAAGGAGAATAGTCTTGTTGCTGATCTCAGAAGAAAAGCTTTCAATGTCTTTCCATTGGGTATTTTAGCAGGGAGTATGTCATATAAACCTTTAGCATGATGAGGTATGTTCTTTCTATACTCAATCTGTTGCAGATTGTAATCATGAAAAGATGTTTTTTCTGCATAAGCTAGATTTTTTTAAATAAAGCCTATTTTATCATTTTTAAATATATTTTAGGTATGTTATTTCTGTGTCCTCTTCATGAAAACTTTTCCTAACCAATGCCACAATAGAATCGTGTTAGAAGGACCCAATAGCCAGCTTTAAGAATTTTTGGCTGGCCAAAATTATGAAAATTTTGAGCATTGAAAAGAACAAGATGATGTGATTGCTGAACATTCAATATAAAACACTGAATCAATAAAAATGTATGATTCCATCATAATAGCAACCAAAAAGGGGGAAAATGAGAAAACACTAATTTTTGCATTTACATTGGATATCAAATCAATTTTTCTTTGAAAATATGAAATAAGATGGAAAAATGAAATTCATGTATCTCTGCCTTTCTAATAGGAACTGTATTTCAGAGTTACCATAGGGAAAGCTCTACTCTACATAAAAATGCTGGCTAATAATCATGGAAGAAAAGATTCAATTCAAAAATAACCATTATTTTGCAATGTCCAATGAAATTATGTATTCAGTCAATAATTATAAATTTGTTTTAAAACCATTACACAATGAATGGATGTATATATGATGCCAAAGTGAACCACATAAATTACTTTCTGGTCGTAAAGTAAAATTTTAATATGTAACAAAAGGACAGGGCTGTCTTATTTTTAATATGGTGGCAAATATTTAGTTTCAAAAATGGTAGGACAACCAAATATCATGTGTTTCTAGATATAATGCAGTATGACATATGCATCACCATGATGCTACCTAAAAATGTTTAGCATCTAATCAAGACTTGGAAACTAATTCTAAGTTACAGGAAATATAAGGTATTGAGTTATAAAGTTAAATGACACTGTGAGGAAGACATGAGACAGTGTTCAAAAGGTCAAATTCCTGTCGTGAAATTGTTTTTGAACAAAAGAGGCTTAGGTATGACAATCAGATACAATATATGCTCATGGAATCAATAATTTTCATGCACATCTGATTGGTGGTGTTGCTCTTATTCAATCAGGGGCAAAGCAAATGTTTGGTCCTTAGTTCATCCTAGCTTGATGCCTGTGTCAGTGGCCAGAGCTGTTTCATGCCTGAGGCACATAAAAAAATAATTTTCATGCAAAAAATGTGAAAAACATTGGGAAACAATAAGGGAAAACTTATGGATTGGCTACTAGATATGTATGTAGTAAATGTTCTTACTTTTTAAAAATGCAGTTCATATTTGTGTGTGTGTGTGTGTGTGTGTGTGTGTGTGTGTGTGTGATGTAACAACAGTACATCCCTTTTAAATGATGCAGGGTAACAAGGGTTAAAAATAAAAATCTACCCTCATTCCAACTACCTCTCACTTTCATGCTCCCATCCCTGGCCCACTCTCCAGCACATATTGTACTGTTTTCTCTATGACAGTTATTAACTAGAAAGACTGGGTTAGTTGGTTGGCTTGTTTGTTGCCTCTCTCCCTCCTCCAGAATGTTATGTTCTAAGCGATGTGGGATCAAGCCTTTCATATTTACAACTGTACTCTTAGACCTTAAATAATACATGGCACACCATAGATGCTCAGTAAACATTGTTTAATGTTTTTTAAAAAGTACACTTGCACTGAATTACAATTAACATTTTACCTGTGAAACACCTTTTGAAGATTTCCTTTGCCTAGCTTCACATGTGGTTTCCTCGTGAAATATGTTGACAAAATTGGGAAGGGGATGTTTTTTTAATTAAACATATGAATGCAATTTACATTAAGCACTGCCAGCTAAGAGGGTGCAGGGATGGAAAGGTGTGGGAGTTTAATCAGTGTTATTTGAATCACATGTGAGGATCTGCTGCGCTCTGCTTGAAGGCACCACAGTAAACTTCCAAGAGCTGAGTGTTCTCGCACCTGTTTCTGAGCTATAACCTGTTTACACTTCCTAATAAGATGAAATTCAATGTTTTCAGAAGGCCAGTACATGACAGTTCTAAACATATCCTGTTGGAATTAAATCTTCAGTTCTAAAAATAAAGCTTTCAGTGCTCAGATGAGAGAAAATTAAAACATTTTATTTTTTAAAAATATGACACTGTAAATCATAATCTAAAGTAACTGCACCAGTGTGAATAAGAACATTTCTTATATCTACAGGAAGCATATATTAAATTCTACATTATATTTCCATTTATAGATTACAGAGACTTTATGGCTCAAAAAATGCTAGTAACAAATTTTTGCCAAATATGGACTGGATTCCAGGGAAAACTAATAAGACCATATGCTTATCATTTGATGATTTGACATTGAAAAATCTGCTTTAAATAAAAACTTCCACCCAAAGAAGTCCACTAGTGACAGGTCTAATGACTTATTCTGTATCTCTTACTCTAATCAAAACATGGAAAACTAGAAATAAGCATCATTGATGCTACCATTGCAATAGAAAAGCACTGTTGTTTGAACGTATTTTCCAGGTTACAGTTTCTTAAAACCAGAATTCTACTTCACGTCTAAGTTTCATTGTCATGGAAAGGGAAGATCATACAGAGGTATAGAAACACACAGGATGAGAGCTAGTCAATAATGAAAAATAAAATCAATCCTCCCCCACCCCCAGCCATCATAACCTCATCTATTCAACAAGTATTTAGTGAGCTTTTGTTACTTGCCACATAATACGCTAGGAACTGAGGATATGAACAACAAAAGGAACGTGGTCCTTGTTCTCAAAAGACACATATTATAGTGGGGACATCCCTGTTCTCATGGTGTGTGCCACCAGAAGCTACATGAGTGAATCAAAATATATTCTAAAGCTATGCAGAAATAGATCAGGAAGTCAAGCTTCTAATAATAATGTTTCCTTAAGAGGCACAGAGTAATCTGTTAAATAATCTATTAATGCTATGGACTGAATGTGTGCGTAAACCTGAAATTCATGTATTCAAATCTTACCCCACCCCCAGTGGTGATATTAAGAGGTGGAGTCTTAGGAATGTGATTAAGTCATGAGGCTGGAACCGTCATGAATGGGATTAGTGGCCTCATAAAAAAAGACCCCAAGTGCCCATCAGCAGATGAATGGATTAGAAAACTGTGGTACATCTACACAATGGAATACTATGCTGCTGTAAAAAAGAAGGAGTTCTTACCATTTACAGCAACATGGATGGAACTGGAGAGCATTATGCTAAGTGAAATAAGCCAGTCAGAGAAAGATAAATACCACATGATCTCACTCATTTATTACCAAAGACTGGTTATTGTCACTAATAGAGAAATGTGCCTGAAGGCTGGTCAACCTTAATTGCTCTGAATGGTCAGAGCTATTCACTCATGTTTAGATGGAGACATTGATAGTTAAGGCAACCCTCCACCTGTTACTGATATGTAAATTCTTGTTGCCTGGTTGTTTTTAGAATTTCCTGCCCTAAGGATATGGTTGTTTTCCTATTGCCTTAATAAAAACTTTGAGCAAGGCCAGAGCAGTGGCCAATCTCATCCACTAGAGATAGACTCCATGCCTGGTCCCTAGGTTACTGTATTAACATAATCATCTACATGGATGACAAAAGGTTTTTGAGAAAATTCATCATGCATTCAGATTAGAAAGAAAGCATCCTCACTTACAAAAGGTATCAGAGACCAGCCCTGGCCAGTGGCTCAGTAGATTGGAGTGTTATTGCCCACACCAAAAAGGTTGCAGGTTCCATCCTAGTCAGGGCACATACCTGGGTTGCAGATTCAATCTCTCTAGTCAGGGTGTGTGCAGAGGCAGCCGATCTCTCTCTCTCTCTCTCTCTCTCTCTCTCTCTCTCGCTCTCGCTCTCACTCTCTCTTTCTCTCTTGCTCTCACTCCTTCTCTCTCTCTCTCTAAAATCAATAAAAACTTATCCTTTGGTGAGGATTTTTAAAAAAAAGGGTATCAGAGAATGATAGAAAATTATGTACTGTAACCGTGTTGTCTCCCATGTTTCCTATTTTCTGTCTTAATTGTGAGGACTACATAAGCTCATGCATTTGTACCAATGCTTGATAAACAACAGTCTTTTTATACCTTTTACAGACACAGATGAAGTTCAGAGGGAAAAGGGTGTGGGAAGAGATTAACCAAAGAATTTATATGCATATATGCATAACCCATGGACAGACAATAGTGAGGTGAAGCCCTGGGGAGGGGACAAGAGAGGGGTACAAGGGTGAATGAGGGAAAGAGGAGGGCATCTGTAATACTTTTAATAATAAAGACAATTTTTTTTAAAAAGTGTTATAACTGTTCTTAGTTCATGAAACATACTAAAACAGGTCATGGACCAGATTTGGCCTCTAGATCATAGTTTGGGAAACTCTATCTAGAACGCTACAACCACCAAAAATAGCCATCAAAAATTAAGATAAAAACATTTTCAGCAAAGCAAGTTTCAATAATGTTCAAATGGTTGAACTATAGTAAGAAATTTTCTGATAACAATGATATCAAAGAAAAAATTTTTAAAAATGTACTACCAAACCACAAACATTTTGGAACTAAACAGTAACTTCTAAATAACCATGGATCAGAAAGAAATGGGACGAAAATTAGAAACTATTTAAATGATAAAAACAAAACAAAACAACAATAGCGCAGTCAGTGTGGCTCGGTGATCGAGCCTCAAGCTGTGAAGCAAGGCGGTCATGTTCCATCCCTGGTCGGGCGCACGCCTGGGTTGTGGGCTCAGTCTCTAGTATAGGGTTGCAGGAGGCAGCTGAATGATGATTCTGTCTCCTCACTGATGTTTCTCTCTCTTCTTCTCTGTAAAATCAATAAAAACATATTTTTTAAAAAGAAAAGAAAGCAATACAATGTGTGGCACATGCTTATTTTAGAAAAGAATAGTTATTTCCTTTTTTCTTTTTGGGAGGTACAGGTGTCATGTAACATTATATTAGTTTCAGGTGTACCATATAATGATTTGATATTTATATATATTGTTAAATGATCACAATAATAAGTTTAGTCGATACCTATCATTGTACATAATTATACTTTTTCTTGTGATAAGCACATTTCAGATCTCTGTTAGCTACTTTTAAATATACAGTGCAGTGTTACCAACTATACTTCCCATGCGATATATTACATCCCTTGAATTTATGTATTTATGACTGGAAGTTAGTACCTTTTCCTTTTCCCCCATCCTGCCACCCCTTCAATCTGGCAACCATGAATTTGTTCTCTGTATTTCTGAGCTTGTTTGATTTTCCATTTTATTTGTTTTTGTTAATGATTTTATTTAGAGTCCACATGTTATGGGATCAAACTCTGTTTGTCTTTTCCTGTATTACTTATTTCACTTAGGATAATGCCCTCGAGGTCCAAATGGCAAGATTACATTTTTTCTTAAGGCTGAATAGTATTCTACTGTGTATATAATACACACACACACAGCTCCAGCCCAGGTCAGCTTCAAAGTTGATTTCATTCACACATTTAAGGTTAATAAACACGGACTAGGTAACTCAGTTGGATACACTGTTGTCCCAATGCCCCAAGGTTGTGGGTTCCATCGCCAGTCAAGGCACATACAATAATCAACCAATGAATGCATAAGTAAGTGAAATAACAAATCTCTCTCTCTCTCTCTCTCTCTCTCTCTCTCTCTCTCTCTCTTTTTCTTCCACTTCTTTCTAAAATTAACCATATATATTAAAAGCCTAATATGCTAAGTGCCTGGTCAATTGGTCACACATTCAACCAATCAAAGTGTAATATGCTAATAATATGCTAAGGCTGTTCAACCACTCACTATGACTTGCACTGACCACCAGGAGACAGATGCTCCAATCAGGAGGTTAATTTGCTGCTGAGATCCGACTGATTGGGACTGAGTGAGATGGGCCAACACACCCTGGAGCCCTCCTATGGTCCCTCCCCAGCTGGCCAACTCTCACATCCCTCCCTGGCCCTGATCATGCACCAATGGAGTCCCTCGGCCTGGCCTGTACCCTTTCACAATCCAGGACATATTGGAAGGTCAGAAAGCCGGTTTCAGCCCAATCCTGTGAGCCAGGCTGAGGGACCTCACTGGTACACGAATTCATGCACCAAGCCTCTAGTCAATTAATAAAAATTAAGAAGAATAAAAATTCTACACAAATTCTTTCAGGAAATATAGGAGATAAATATCATTTCAACTCATTTTACAAAGCCATTATATTCCTAATAATGCAAACCCTAATAAGAACTTTCCAAAAAATAGAATTACAAAAATTTCTCATGATCATGGGCATAAAAATCAACAAGATATTATTAAATCAAACCCAGAAATAGATCAAGTGAATGCAAAATAAGTTTCATATCCAAAAATATAGCTCAATACATTAACAGAAAGAGAAAAAAATGAAATGATTGCTTCAAGAGAGGTAGCAAAACATTTGACAAATATTAACATCCTTCATTAATTTTTAAAAAAACACAAAAAACTTTAAAAGAAATCTTGCCCTGGCTGGTTTTGCCCAAGGGTCATGGGTTCAATTCCTGGTTAAGAGTTGCAGGTTAATTCCCAGCCCTGGTTGGGGCGTGTGCGGGAGGAAACCAACCAATGTGTCTCTCAAGCATCAAAGCATCAATGTTTCTCTCTCTCTCTCTCTCTCTCTCTCTCTCTCTCTCTCTCTCTCTCCCACTCCCTATCTCTCTTTCATTCTCTCTAAAAAAAAAAAATTAATAGAAAAAAGTATCCTTAGGTGATGCTTAACAAAACAAAACATCTCCGTTCTTACAAAAATCATATAGTAAAATGTTGCTTATGATTGGGGAAAAAGCAAGCATATCCACTTTTACTGCTTTATACAACAATATAGTGGAGGTTCTAGCTACTGTGTTAAGGAAATAAAAATATTTTAATTTTTTTTAAATACTGGACAAAAGTGAAACTGTCAATATTAGTAGACAACATGATTATGTTGATAAGATGAATAATTTAGCAAGGTTTCAGTATGTAATACCAATATATAAAATAACTTGCATTTCTATACAGTAGCAACAAATAATGGGAAGATAAAATATAAATAGATATTACCATTGAGAAATAGCACTTAAAAAATCAAATACCTAGGAATCAATCTAACAAAAATATGGCAGATTACTATACAGAAAACTAAAATTACTGTTGATAGAAATAAAACATCTAAACAATAGAGAAATATTTTTATTAAATTTATTGGGGTGATATCTAGAACAACAAAAGCATAATATGCTAATTAGACCAGACTTCCTTCCAGATGAAGCCAGGGCTATGAGGGAAGCCTGGGTCCAAGATGTCTGCCTGAGGCCAGAGGGAAGCCCAGGTCCCGGGTGCCAGAGGGAAGCCAGTGCTGGCAGCTGGGGGAAGGACGGCCTACTCTTGCATGAATTTTGTGCATCTGGCCTTTAGTTGGTTAGTAAGATCATATAGGTTTCAAGTGTATATTTATCCTAGGGGCCCGGTGCACAAAAATTTGTGCACTCAGGAGGAAGTCCCTGAGCCCAGCCTGTGCCCTTTCGCAGTCTGGGACCCCTCAGGGGATGTCCACCTGCTGGCGTGCCTGGCCAGCCTGGGTGAGGGGCTGATGGCTGTTTGCAGGCTGGCCAAGCCCCCCAGTGTGGACCCTCACCCCATTGGGGTGTGGCAAGCCTGTGTGACAGGCTGAGGGCCGTTTTCAAGCTTTCAGGCTTCCCACAGCTCCCATTGACCCAACGTCCCAGCAAGGCTGGCTGGAATTAGGTTTCTGGGGTTTATTTATCTTCTATATTTGAAACACTGTTGCTTTAAGCCCAGGCCTAGGCAGGTAACAAAGCCTCCTGTTTGCTTCAGCTCCGTGGCTTCAATAATTGAAACAATGTTGCCTTAGTAGAGGCCCAGTGGCCTAGGCAGACAGTTTCCTCCATCGCTGGCGCAATCGAAGCCTCCTGTTTGCTTCAGCTCTGTGGCTTCTATAATTGCAACTATGTTGCCTTGAGCAGAAAGAGGCCATACCCTGCCTAGGCAGGCAGCTTCCTCCATCACCGGGGCAATGAAGACTTGTGTTTGCTCTAGCTCTGTGGCTGCTGGCCACTATCTTGGTTGGGTTAATTTGCATATAGTCACTCTGATTGGCTGGTGGGTGTGGCTTGTGATGTAGCAGAGTGACACAATTAGCATATTACTCTTTTATTAGATTAGATTAGTAAGCTGATTCTACAATCTATAGAAAAATGAGAAGACCATAGACAAGGATGAAAACTCTTAAAGTAAATTAATAAGGGTAGAGTATTACACTACCATATTTCAAAAGAGTTATTGATTTTAGTTATTCTGTTAATTAATCTGCTTGTACCATTGGCTATAATAATAAATTAATGAATTATAATAGAGAGTACAAAACTTATGTAG
This sequence comes from Murina feae, assembly GCA_004026665.1. NCBI lineage: Eukaryota > Metazoa > Chordata > Mammalia > Chiroptera > Vespertilionidae > Murina > Murina feae. Next base: position 14,509 of record PVJC01023354.1, on the reverse strand, counting down.
AGCTAAGTGATTTTCTAAAAAAATGTAAGACATTTCAAAGTAGAAAGTAAAAACTTTTCAAGAAATAGTACCGGTATAATTGTCATCCCATACTCAAAAGTTTACTTGAGTAAATCGTAGATAAAAAATACATATATTTTTTTGGAATCAAACATGAGAATATTTGTTCACAATCAAAGATAGTCAAATATGTTTTCAAAATATAAAAAATATTAACCATAAACAATAAAATTATTTGGTCCCCATTAAAGTTAAAAATCTTTTTATAAAAAAGATGCCATTGATAAAATAAGTACAGAAGTCTTGGCTTGGAAAATACATTCTCAGCACATATATCTGGAAAGAACTCATACTCAGAATATCTAAGGAATTCCTACAAATCAACAATAAAAATATGAAGACTCAAATATTTTCACAGCAACAGACATTTTGCAAAAAAGAATAAGCCAGTGTCCAATAATCACAAGAGAAAGTTCTCTAAGTCCTTAATAATCAAGGATATTCAAATAAAAATATGAGATGTACTATCACTACACAACAGAATGATTCAGATTTAAAAGACTGAATTTGTGAGGATAAAAAACAATTGTAATGTTGATTCTTTGCCAGGAATGTAAATGCAATGATCACTTTGGTAATTTCTTACAACATTAAACAGTTAGCTACCCTATATCCCATCAATCCCCCCCACCCCGAATATATTTATGCAAAGAAGTCATCATCATCATCATCATCATCATCATCATCATCATCGCAACCTTATTCATAGGAGCCAAAATCTGGAAACAAGTTATCAAACAAGAATGAGGAAATATTTTATAGTTTATTTAATTAGTGCCATGAATACTACTCAGCAATGAAAATATATAAACTACTGAAAAAGGCAACAACATACATGAACCTCAAAAATGACTGATGAATAAAGAAATCAGATATAAAAGAATAGGTATTTTAGGATTTATTAAGTTCTAGAAGAGTCATAATTAACATTTAGTGGTAGCATTCAGGCAAATGATAATTTTTTGGTGATCATAATATTCTAGATCTTGTTTTGAATTTACATTGTATAAAGTCATTAATCTAATACTTAAGATCTGTATTTTAAAATTATACCTTTAGAAGTACCAGAAAATTAAAAATATATATAAAAACAATATGTGCAAATATGTTAAACAGGAACATTGTGAATATAGTTAATGCCACTGAATTGTACACTTACAAATGGTAAAAATGAGCCCAGCTGCTGTTGCTCAGTGGTTGACTATTGACCTATGAACCAAGAGGTCATGGTTCAATGCCCAGTCAAGGCACATGCTGGGATTTTGAGGCTTGATCTCCATTGGGGGGGCGGGGGGATGTAGGAGGCAGCCAATCAATGATTCTCCCTCATCATTGACATTTCTATCTCTCTCTTCCTCTCTGAAATCAATAAAAAAATATTTTTAAATGGTAAAAATGGTAAAAAAAAAGGTTGTTTTATGTATATATTGACTATAATTAACTATATATATTTTAACATATATATTAACATATAACATTAACATATAACATATATAATAACATATATATTGCAACAAGTAGTCATGAATTTACCCTACACTGATACCACTGATCACAATGGAAAGTAATATTGAAGGATGAGGGCACAGGAAACTTCACCATTAGCATGAGAGCTTCACCTTTTACCTGTAAGCATCTAATGTTTTCATTCACAGAACTGTTTTTGCCATAAGAAAAATGCAGAAATTATTATGTGATGAGCAAACCTTGATCTCTGCACCTTTCAAACTCTGCCATCTAGTAACAGTAAAATATTTCAGCAAGAAACAAGCCTAATCTGAGTCCAAAGTCTTCCCCCATCTTCCATCCTGCGCGTTCCCTTCCTCTGCCCCATCCCCTTCACCGGAACTCACTTTACCCTCATTACAATGTCTACAAAGGAACCTCTGATTATCTCATCGTATGGTCATCTGCAAGCTCGAGAAATGTTTTACTAACAAGAGTTTTCTGGAGAAATGAAGGGTTTAGGGAACTTCAAAACAGAACCAAAGTCCTTGCTTTTTTTTCATGGTTCTGGTGCTTCCCTGACCTTTCAATTCTTCCATTGGCCCACACGCCTTCTAAAATGAAAACTTGCCTCATGCACTTTTTTCTGTCACCATTCTGTCTTCTTTCCTTCCTTCCTCCTTTTATCTTTTCTTTACCCTTTTCCCTCTCTACTTCCTCCTCCTCTCTTTTTCCATCCTATTTCTCCTCCCTCTTATTGGGTTTGATTTTGAGGCTTGATTCCAGGAGGAGTAGCTGAGAAACACCTCTTTTTTTTCCCCTCTCATTTTTATTTTCTATTTATGTTTTATTTGAATGTATTGGAGTGACGTGGCACTGGCTAACATGAACATACAGGTATCAGGTGTGGGTTTCTATGTTACAAAATCTGTATATTATAGCACTGGGTACCCACCACCCAAAATCAAATCTTCTCCCAATACCATATATTAGGACCCTCTTCCCCGCCCCCCTTCTTCCCTCTGGCAACCTCCACCCTTGCTATTTGTGTTCAGACGTTTTAGTTTTATATCACACATATGATTGAAATCATATGGTTCTTAGCTTTTTCTGACTGATTTCACTTAGCAAAATGCTCTCAAGGCCCATCCATGTTGTTGCAAATGGCGCTATTCCATCCTTCCGCATGGATGAGTAGAATTTCATTGTTTATATATAACACATCTTCTTTATCCAGTCCTCTATCACAGGACACTTTGGTTGTTTCCGTGTCTTGGCCACCATGAATAATGCTGCAATGAACATAGGGGTTCAGATATCATTGTGAATACATGGTTTCAAGTTTTTTGGGTATATACCCAGGAGAGGAACTGCTGGGTTGATTGGTCACTGTTCTTAATTTTTGAGGAATCACTGGACTGCTTGCCATAGTGGTTGTACCAGCCTACATTCCCACCAGCAGTGAATGAGGTTTCCCTTTTTCTCCACAACCTCTTCAACACTTGTTGTTGCTTGTCTTGTTGATAATAGCCACTCTAACAGGTGTGAGGTGGTATCTCATTATAGTTTTGATTCTCATTTCCCTAATTGCTAGTGAAATTGAACATCTTTTCATATATCTATTGGCTGTTGGGATGTCTTCTTGGGAGAGGTGTATTTTCAGGTCCTCTGACCACTTTTTGATTGGGTTGTTTGTTTGATGTTGAGTTTTATGAGTTCTCTATATATTTTGGAAATTAAACCTTTATTGGAATTAATGTTTGCAAATATCTTCTATCTGGTTGACTATCGCTTTGTTTTGTTGTCAGTTTCTTTTGCTGTGCAGAAGCTTTTTAGTTTGATGTCTCATTCATTTATTTTTGCCTTTACTTACCTTGCCTTTGGGGTCTAGATCAGAAAATGCTCTTTGCAACCAAGGTCCATAAGTTTGATACCTATATTTTTGTCTATATAACTTATTTATTCGGGTCTTATATTTAGGTCTTTGATCCTTTTAAATTAATTTTTGTACATGGGAACAAACTGTAATCCAATTCCATTCATTTGCATGCGGCTTTTTAGTTTTTCTAGCACCATTTATTGAAGAAGCTATCTTTACTGCACTGTGTGTTTCTGGCTCCTTCCATATACATGTGGAAGGAACATTTCTGACACTCCAGTAGACGAAGGGGAGAAGCACTGAGTGTGGTTCCCTCACACAGGAAAGGAGTGGCTTGCATTAGGTTGGGAACACAAAGTTCTGCCTAGATATAGGTGAACTGGAAGCTAGCGGCCCTCACAGGAAGTACAGTCCAGCTTCACAGCATCTCTGTCTCTGAAACTGGACTAAGATGATTCCAGATTGCTAGGGCTCTCAAGGGCCTAGCAAAAGCATATATAAAGCCTTCTTTGAAGGAAGATAACACTATCCAAAGCCTCAAATTACTTTTATAAACAATTTTGCAACTGCAATATCCGGCACAAACTAAACAGTAGCTAAGCACCAAAAGAGTCATGAACAAATGAAGGAAAATGAACAAATGTCACACCATATAATCAGACCTAAAGGAGCTCCAGATATTAATGTCAACAAAACCCAGATTTCAAAATCAAAATGAATCCATCATACAAATGAAGTCCTATATAATAAAAGCCTAATATGCAAATTGTCCCCTCAGCGGTCGACTGGGAGTTTGACCTACCAGGAGTTTGACTGCTCGCTATGATGTACACTGACCACCAGGGGGTGGTGAGGAACATGGTGGGTGTCAGCAATGTGGCACTGGCAGCGGATGGCAGAGGAGGCACTGCTGGATCCGATGGGCCCCTATAAGAACAGGACCACAGCAGGATGGTGGAGCAGGTGAGCAGGCAGCACCAGGCCAAGGTGGGTGCGAGCGGGGGCCCAATTGCCCCAATGATCACCTGGCAGACAGTGACCAGCAGTGGTGGTGGGAGACGGGGCTGCTGCCCTGCTCCAAAGTGCTGAGGGAGTTGGGGGGGGGGTGTAGTCCCAACCGATCACCCTGCAGGCGGGATGGTGGAGCAAGTGAGGAGGGCGTACCAGGCCAAGGCAGGGTGCCAGGCAGGGCTGCAGGACTGTGAGTCTGGGTGCACAAGCTGGGGCCCGATCTCCTCAGCCACCCTGAAGGATTCCACCTGTGCAAGAATTTGTGCACCAGGCCTCTAGTTTCTGTTCATAAACATCACCTTTAACAAATTACCTTAGGAGGGGGATCCTAAGAGACAAAAAGTAAGGCAAGTGTCTGGAAGTGCTTTGTCCATATGTCCTGTTCCTGGACTGAAGGAGGCAGCCTTACAAGCCTTGAGGTAAGATGGTCATGGGTGAGGAGAGGGTAATAGCCTCTAATGGGAATGGAGAAAGGGGAATTGAGATGGAGATTCTCAGAGCCCATGCTCTGCTTTAGATGACGTATCCAGAGAGGGATCCCAGTGCCTGTGCCTTTCTCTGGATACAATTCAAGATTATTGATCCAGAGCTTCAAAGCTTGAAGGGTTCTTCAGGACTTGAAGAATAAGATAAGGTATCATTAAATTAAGAGAAATACAAGACTTACAAGATGATTTTGGAGTTAGAACTATTGAGAAGATAGTAGTTTGGGTATCCCCCAACATTCAGGACACCCATCCTATATAATAAAAGGGTAACATGCAAATTGACCCTAACAGAATGACTAGGAATGACTGGTCACTATTACACACACTGACCACCAGGGGGCAGATGCTCAATGCAGGAGCTGCCCCTGGTGGTCAGTGCACTCCCACAGGGGGAGCTCTGCACAGTTATAAGCCAGGCTGATGGCTGCCAGTACAGCGATGTTGGTGGGAGCCTTGCCTGCCTCCTCAGCAGCACTAGGGATGTCTGACTGCAGCTTATGCCTGCTCCCTGCTGGCAAGTGGACATCCCCCAAGGGCTCCTAAGCTGCCAGAGGGATGTCTGATTGCCAGCTTATGCCTGATCACCTGGGGAGTGGGCCAAAGCCAGCAGGTGGACATCCCCTGAGGGGTTTCAGACTGTGAGAAGGCGATCGCTGGGGTGAGGGACACCCCCCCTGCCAAGTGCACAAATTTTTGTGCACCGGGCCTCTAGTAGAACTATAAACTTTACTTATCTGAGTATCATCATTGCCTATTTGTCTATGAGTTCCATGATATCTGGAGCGATGTCTCTCTTACTATGTTTATCCTGGTATTAAGCAGATTTAGATGTTAATGAAATTAACTGTATTGAAATAACCTATGTAAAGTCACTAAGTCAGTGAATAGGGTAGTATTCAATTCAACATTTGTTAAAAATAGCTAATACTTACATAATACTAATATACACCAAACACTATAAACTTTTACATATATTAACTTTGAAGGCCCATTATAATCTTACTAGGGGCTCAGTGCACAAAGTTTATGCATGGGTAGGGTCCCTCGCAGCTGCCAGCTGCTGCCCGGGGCCTCCCTTACCCTGGCTGCCTGCCACTACTGCCAGCCTGGGTGGGGCTGGCTGGGGGAGGGGCATCAGGCAGTTGGCCAGCTGGCCAGCCAGCCCCACCCCCTTGGTTGAACTCCTGGTCAAACTCCCAGTCAAACTCCTGGTTAAGGGGACAATTTACATATTAGGCTTTTACTATATAGGATTTCATAGGTCTTTTATGATTCTCATTTTAGAGATAAGAAAACTGAAGCACAGAAAGGCTAAATAATTTTCCTGGGTTTACATGACTAGTAATGGGGAAGAGGGGTTGTATTTGAAGGCAGGTGGTCAGACCCTGTAGCCCAAGCTACTATCCACCACTTCCCAATGCAATGGGGGAAAAAATTAAGGATTCTACTCTAGATTTCTTTTTGCTAGATGACTTCCACTATACTAGACTGTCCTCTTTCTACAATGCAATTAGTTCACCTAGAACTGTCTTGACTCTGAATTTTCTTTTTGTAAAAGGCTCATCTTACATATTTGTTTTTTTGTTTTTTAAATAAATATCCTTCTTTTAATATATTTTATTGATTTTTTTACAGAGAGGAAGGAAGACGGATAGAAAGTTAGAAACATCAATGAGAGAGAAACTTCAATCAGCTGCCTCCTACACACTCCCTACTGGGTATGTGCCCACAACCAAGGTACATGACCTTGACTAGAATTGAACTTGAGACTCCTGAGTTCACAGGCTGATGCTCTATCCACTGAGCCAAACCAGTTAGGGCCATACCTGTTTGTGTGTTTTTTTTAATAACTATTTACTTAAAAGGCTAAGCATTGTACATATATTTAAAGCATATACGAGTGTTGATGTGCTGGATCAAAGTGTGCTATTACCTAAATGAGTTACTTTTTAGTGAAAACAAGTCAGTTCCATCTTATCCAACTGTGACAAAACCAACTAAACTGAAAATACTTTCTCACTCCATGAAGGTTTACTTGAAATGTTTGATTGACTAAGTTAATTTTTTGAAAGGACCTCATATTTTTCTAATTTAAATTTGCTGTATTTTGCAATTAGGGTTACATAATGTTTGCAATAACATGTAGTTTACTCTGCCATTTTGTAAATGGTCTAACGATTTTTAAACCACTTGTTTCAGTCAAGAATACACTGCCTAGAGTGGGTATTTTCCTATTTGAAGGCCATTGGCATGTTTGTCAGAATACTAAACTGTATTTTCTACACATACATATTTTTAAAGACATTAGTTTACTATGTTAGCATGTCAATTTCAGGAATCAAATATATGCTTCATATCTGTGATTTGATCAAATCAATATGTGTAAAACTTTTTATTCTCAACTTTATTTAGACATCAATATTCTTTTTAGCCAGATTTGTTATCTACTTAAGGTCAATACAGAGCATAAAGAGAATTTCCACAGAATTAAACCACCATTTACTTAAATTTAAATTGAAGTATACTAAGATATTACAGTATTTGAAAAAATTGCATGTTTTAAACAAGGTACAGTGAACCCAGTTGAAGAAATCTCTCCACATTATTAAAAAGACTAATACAAAAGGAAAAGAAAAGCATTTTAGTCAATTGAGAAATATATTCCCTTGTGGGGTGAGAGATTTCATAGTGCAAATGTTGATATGGGGTGGACAGAGGTCAAAAGCAATGCAATCTGTGAACTCAATTCACCCATGTTCCAGCTAATACTGTACAAGTGAAAGCTTTCATGGACTTATCATTTCTTGTCCCCCACTGCAGTTCATAAAGTCAAGAATGCTTTAATTTCACTTAAATAAAACAAAATTAAGTGAAGCATTACTAATTACTTAATTTAAGTCAAAATTAAGTCAGGCATTTGCTAGATGATTTTATGGCTTTCTTTAAGCACTGTGAATATTCCACAGAAAAAGTACCTGCATTATAATAAACAGTGATTACATATCCTGTATTCTCTATTCAGCCTCCAGATCCACACTCCTTCCTTCTCTGTGGATACAATGGGGAGTCAACCTATAAGAAGCTCAGCAACATGTTCGCTTGCTCCATGACTTGCTATTGGGTTGGCCATTTGGGTGCCCCTGCAGATGAAAGGAAGAAAGGGGAATTGCCTCAGGATGATCCTGTCCCTGGAAATATGGCACTGTTTTCCTCAAAACACATGATTTTCTCCTTATAACTTCTAGTACTTCTCTCTCCTCTCTTCCCTTTGATCCTGGGGGTGGCCACATTTCTGCTGATATTAGCCCCAATGTGCTGCCCTGTTTCTTGAAATGTGCCTGTACCTTGATCACCCTTTTCTATAGTCTCTTCATGAAACATATACCTCCTTCCCAGTGAATTAGCCCAATTTTAGTGTGCCATCAGATTCTATTAGAGGGTCTGGTTTATAAAATTAACATAAGAAAATATATTTTAAGCTCTCCAATGTAATAAAATACATTTAGAAGTTGTTATCTAATTCTTCTGAGAATCAAGAATGTATAACCTCCCTTTTGCTTGTAAATAGTTTAAAACATTTTAAGTAGAATAACCAAAGAACTTACTAAACCCCTCCTTTATCTGTTCCTGGACAAGAAAAATGACTTGATATAAAATAAACCTCTGACTCAGAAGACTGTCCTTCATTTTTTCTTGAGCACCTATTATGTACCAGGCACTCTGCCAAGCCATGGAGATGCAATGATTGATAAGAAACAGAACGTGCCTCCAAGGATCTTAGATAGATAAGTTGATAATTATAGTGCCATTTGGCAAATATGATGATGATAAGAGAAAGAGCATTATAAAAACAGTCTGGAAAAAACAAGTGAAAGTTTCTTATCAAATTAGATTTTTTTTTAGATGAAAGAAATTCAATTTTTTTATGGCCTAGACTATGAAAGGAGCAAATTCCAAGAAGAGATGCCAGAGTAAGAACAAAATTAATAGTGCATATTTTTGAGAAAAAAAAAGAAAAGAAAAGAAAGAAGAGATACTTTTCATTAACTTGTATGATGGAGGGTAGAGTAGTTTAAGTTATTATAATCAGTTCAAGTACAGCAATCCAGGACTGTATCTCAACCTCAGGATTTATTATCACTCAGCCATCTGTGACCAACAGTCCCTGCAGAACTGTTCCAAATGTATTTTTCAGCATCAAATCTATGAAAGAAACAAAAAACTGGCACCTTTCAGTAGGTGAACATCTGGCTTCATTTTGAACAGGTAAGAACAATGTACCTGATTTTTTAATTTTAATGACCACAAGGACCAATGTGGGAACACATTATTCTATTGTAATAAAGTTGAAAGATTTAAGTAGGTAAGCTGGAAGACTGTTGACTGGTTAGAACACCAACGGCCTACAAAATGGCAGAATACAATTTTGGAGATTTACTAGTAAAACAGCAGGCTGTGGGGGAAAAGTGTTCAACTTAGGGTTCACAGTCCCCAATTTTGTTTAAACGGAAACAGTCATTTCAAAAACTTTCTTGAAAATGCTATTTCAATAGGAATGTCTGCAAGTTAGATAATGTGCATATGATATGGTTGGCAATGGAGTAGAGTAGACCTCATTTTCAGAGAGCAAAATATTATTACAGAAAAATAATTAATGATAGCCTCCATGAGATCAAGGAACTTGGAGCATGAGGAGTTATCAGAAGCACTGGGCTGAATCTACTGGCAGCAGTCCTGAAGTTGGAAATCTACCCACATGTCCACTCTTTCACCTCCCAGCCCACAATAGGGATCAGTACAGAATGACATGTGTGTCTAATCTTTCAACCTCCTTTGTAATAAAGACTGATGGCTGTGCTCTACCTTCCATTCACCCTTCAGATCCACCCTTTTAAAAACGAATTTATTTTATTTGCTCACTTATTTTTAACTTTTATTAAATTTGTTGGGGTAACATTGGTGAGTAAAATTATATAGGTTTCAAGTGTACAATTCTATAATACATCATCTGTATATTGCATATGTGCCTTAATTATCCTATCTAATAAAAGAGTAATATACAAATTGACCATCACAAGATGGCTGCCCCCATGTGGTCAAAGATGGCCAGCAAGGGAGGGCAGTTGGGGGAACTAGGCTGGCAGAGGAGGGCAGTTGGAGGGGACCAGGCTGGCAGAGGAGGGCAGTTGGGGGTACCAGGCTGGCAGAGGAGGACAGTTGGGGGGGCAGGCTGGCAGAGGAGGGCAGTTGAGGGGGGACCATCCTGGCAGGGGAAGGACAGTTAGGGGCAATCAGGCTGGCACAGGAGCAGTTAGATGTTGATCAGGCTGGCAGGGAAATGGATAGGGGTAATCAGCAGGCAAGAGGTTGGGAGCCAATAGTCCTGGATTGTGAACGGGCAGTCAGACATCCCTCAAGGGGTCCCAGATTGGAAAGGATGCAGGTTGGCATGAGGGACACCACCACCATTCCCCACCCCCACTCCATGCATGAATTTTGTGCACCGGGCCTCTAGTCTACACTAAAAAAGAGTAATATGCTAACTAGACTGGATGTCTTCCAGACGTCTTTCCAGATAAAGCCACGGTGGCAGGGGCCGAGGCAGAGGCAGTTAGAATTAATCAGGCTGGCATAGGAGAGCAGTTAGGGGGATCTGACCAGCAGGGTAGAGCAGTTATTGGGATCAGGCCAGCAGAGGAAAGCAGTTAGGGGCAATCAGGCAAGTAGGCAGAGAGGTTAGGGGCAATCAGGCAGGCAGACAGGTGAGCAGTTAGGAGCCAGAGGTCCCAGATTACAAGAGAGGTCCCGGATTGGAGAGCGTTCAGGTCAGGCTGAGGGATTCCCCACCCTCATGCACAAATTTCGTGCACTGGACCTCTAGCAAGTTATAAAAGGAATGGAAGAAAGAGGTCTATCTGCCCAAGCCACAGAACTGAAGCAAGCAGGCCTCCAAGCTGCTCCCTCTGGAAATGCACCAGAGACTGACTGTTTCCCTTCTCCCAAAGTCTAATGTTGAAACCTAATCTCCAATGAGATGGCATTTAGAGGTGATACTTTTGGGAGGTGATAAGGTTATGAGGGTGGAACCACATGAATGAGATTGATGCCCTTTTAGGAAGAGACTCCAGAGAACTCTTGCTCCCTCTGCCATGTGAGGTCACAGAGAGAGAAAGGACGTTTGTGAACCCAGAAATAGGCTCTCACAGGAATCTGTAAGTGCCTTGATCATGAACTGTCAGCCTCCAGAACTGTGAGAAATAAATGTCTATTTCTTTTTTTTAACCCTCACCTGAGAATATGTTTACTGATTTTTAGAGAGGAAGAAAAAAAAAATATTGATGTGAGATAGGAAACATTAATCAGTTGCCCTGACAGGGGATCAAACCTGCAACCTGTGTATGTGCCCTGACCAGGTATCAAAGCCCAAAATGTTTTGGTGTATAGGATGATGATCCAACCATTGACCAACCCAGCCAGTACATGTCTATTCTTTATAAGGCACCCAGTTTGTAGTAATCTGTTATAGCAGCCCAAACTATTACAGAGTGCCATGACTCCCTGAGGTCACCCACACAGGAGGGCTAGGGATTAAGATATAGGGGAGGATAGATTTCAATAAGAGGCAACAGCAGGTCCAGAGGTGAAGGGTCCCCTATCAGAAGGTACTGCTACTGTGGCACCTGATGGCCAAGGGCAGAAGCAGGCCAGCAAAGGGTGCTCCTGTGGTCACTTCCGGCTTTGCCATCGAAAGCTGAGAACATCCTCATTCCCTCCAAAATGCACTGGCATTATCTGCATATTTAGCTTTGTATGACTTTCTGTACAATTCCTTGGTGGGAATTTATAAAAGGACTCTTACTAAGTAAAGCATATGGCATTTTAAGGTCTATAATATACATAACCATAACCAAAATCCATTCAAGAGAAATATGCCTCAGAGGGAAGGCAGGGGAGGGTGGCTGGGAAGAGATCAACCAATGAACTTGTATGCATATATGCATAACCCGTAGACACAGACAATGGGATGGTGCTGTCAACACATTAGTGTAGTATCATTGTACATCATTTCAAAGCCATTACTGAATTCAAAAGTAATAATCTTTCATAGTATAGTAAGTTAGCCACATGTGACATTTTATTTATTGAGCAACCATTATGAATTGATACTGTGCTCTGCAGTAATAAACATGAATAAGATAAAAATTCTACAATCAAAGTATGTATGATTGGGGTTACCAAATTTAGGAAAAAAAATGTCCAATTATGTATCAATTCCTGATAAATAATTTTTGATATAAGTATGTCCCAAATATTTCATGGGATATATTTATACTTCTAAACAAATCATAGTTCATCAGAAATTCATATAGTGCTGGTACACCAGTATTTTATATGGCAAGCCAATTATGACAAAATAGAAGAGTAATAAAAGTCCTTATTTCTTGTAATAAATATAAGCAGTTGTATTCGTGCTATAAAACAGGAACATAACCATGCTAGACAAGTTGAGAAATGGGAGATCTGAGAATTCATTAAAGAATTATTTCTAAACTGGGACTCCAGAAAGAAAATCAGATTTAGACAGATGATAATCACTGATGTTCCAGAAAGGAAGGAAAGTATGAGTAAAAATGGATGGGAGTGAAAGCACCAAAAATATCCTGGTATTGTAGTGCATTTTGATTGGCAAAGACGTTTATATTGGGAGATATGTAGAAAGGAGTACCATCAACAGCATATGTAAAAGTTCCAAGTCATAGAATATGAAGAAAATGATGCATTACAGTTTTAGGATAATAATTAAAAATTTTAGGATACAGTAGTTCAATAATTTGTTCTAAATTGGTGGCATTTCTGCCAGGAAGAAAAAAAAATAATTACTATAGCAAGAGTAATGGCTCCCTCTACTGTTTGAAAGTAGAAAAATCCTCAATTAATATCAACGAAAACCGTCATGATTTAGAGACTGGACATTTCATAATAAAATACCGGGCAATATCTTGGAACATCATCAATTAAACTAAATAGTTTTCTCCTATATACTACAGCTCATAAACTACAATTCAGTGACAAAAGTTCGGGGATTCATTTAAAGACATTAAATAAAAATAGTAAATTGCTTAAAGAAAGCTTACCAAAGTTCTTTCATCCTCACCACGGTTGTCTTCCAACATCATCTGACTTAAAAGGAAAGCAGACAGTAAATCTGGGATTAAATACGTGTTCTAACTATCTGGAAGAAAGTGGTGCGTGAATAAGACTCACTCTGTGAGCTTGTGAAATACTGTTTCTACCCCAAACCCTCTAAAGTGCATGTGACATAAGAGAGGCTGCCAATTTGCACTTGTAACAATTGCCCTCAAGTGAGTCAGGGAAGTGCTTCTCCCAGGTGCATCTTCCTAATAAACTAACGCTCTTCTGCTGCCAATGTGTTGCAGTGACTCCTGATTATCCTCAAGTAATTAGCACCACCTGTTTAACGAAAGTGAATCGCTCCCCACTGTCTCCTAGATCAACTCCAAACCTCTCTCTCTGGCAGGAATTCGGGCTCTCCCAGCGGGTCTTCCCATCCAATCACACCCTCATCCAAGGTCCCATCCATCCAGCGAGGCTTCTCTCTCCTGCAGCCCCACTCGGCCTGGCCTCTCCCTGCAGAACCATTACTCTTGCAGGAAAGTGTGACATCTGCTGTTTTGAGGCTTAAGTCTCCACATCTACTCTACTGACTTCTACAGCCGCCTGTGGTCTTAACTCTCCACATGCTGCATGTACCCCGTTTCAGACTTGCTCCTGAATGCCATGCAGTATTTACTGGTTTCTGATCAACAACATATAGGCCAATATATGTGTTGGCCTCCCTGGTACAATATATGTCTGATTAGTTCACCTAAAACACTAAAGCACTAGAAATGCCAAATAAAAATTAATAAATGTCCTTTTTAATACATAAAAGACAATACTTTTTAAAAAGAAGACAAATAGGATATTATCCAATTTTTTTAAACAATTACAAATGCCAGGCATATTTGACACAGAACCAAACAGTACTACGATAATTAGAAAATAAACGTACTTGCTACAGCAGAAGCTCCCAGAATATTCAAACGTTAAGGCTATTATGATCACTTTTTTTGACATAAAACTTTTGTCTGCAATGGTGTCTCTGCTGTCATGATCTAGAACATCAAGCTGTTCTGATGATATCTATTATATTCAGGACCGATTACCAACCAGAGCCCCACATAGGGCATGAAATGTGGAATATATCCAATTATAATTTGCTACTTGCTTTGAAATGACCAAACTACCTTGAATTAAGCACTCTTACAGTTTACAAGCATCAATTAGATGAGGAAGTACCATTATCCATCCATTAATTAAATAAACAAATGAACCCAAACAGACAAGTACAAACTGTCCACTTTATCTAATAAGGTTACACACACATTGTAGTAGTTTTCTATTACTGCAAAGCCAATTACTACACACTTAGTGGCTTTCAGTAATACTTATTTGTTATCTCACAGCTGGGGAGACCAGAAATCTGGGGTGACATGACTGGGTTCTCTGCTTAGGGCTGAAATGAAGGTGTTAGCTGGCTCCTCTGCTTTCTGAAGGATTTAGA
>PVJC01023353.1:0-26452 GCA_004026665.1 Murina feae | reverse complement strand
TGTCCACCTGCTGGCATGCCTGGCCAGCCTGGGTGAGGGGCTGAGAGCCATTTTCAGGCTGCCCACAGCCCCTTCAGGGTTCATGCACTGGGGGGTGGGAAGGCTGGTGAGTGCAGGCCTGGACGTTTCCCACCAGAGGGCCCACAATTGCACATGCCTGGTGGACCCACACCGCTGAGGAGACACACCTGGCGCAGAGTTGGGTGGCAAGCCAGGGGCGGACGCTGGTGCAGAATCCGTCGGTGGGGCCCTGCTGCTGAGCAAACACACCCGGGGTGGAGCTGGGCAGTGAACTGGCTTCGAATTCTCCGCACTGTGCAGCAGACCGCTCCCGCACGCCCTGTGGAGGCCCCTAGGGGGGCGGATGAAGGTAGCGGACCCTGGACGGATGCTCCTGGACACCCTGTGGAGGCCCCCAGGGCAGAGCCAGGCAGTGGACCCAGGACAGGCATTCCTGGATGTCCTGCAGAGGCCCCTGGGGGGCAAAGCCAGGCAGCAGACCCAGGACGGCTGCTCCTGCACACCCTGCAGAGACCTCGTGCTCCTGCATGCCCCGGGGAGGCCCCCAGGGGGTGGAGCCAGGCAGTGGACCTGGGACAGGCGCTCCTGGATACTCCTCGGAGACTTCCGCCCAGGCCGGACCCCCCCCACACTAAGCTGACACATCTGGCACAGCTATGCTGGCCATGGAGGCTCCCAGTGCAGAGCCGCCCTGCCAGCCTCCATCTTGGCTGGGTTAATTTGCATACAGCCACTCTGATTGGCTGGTGGGCGTGGCCGTGAGCAGAGGCTCAGCCAGCCTAGGCAGGCAGTTGCAACAGAAGCCTTTGGTTTGCTCTAGCTCCATGGCTGTTGGCCGGGTTAATTTGCATACAGCCGCTCTGATTGGCTGGTGGTAACGGTCAATTTGCATGTTTCTCTTTTATTATATTAGATATTGCTACAAAAACAATATAGCAGCAATAACTTTGCCCATACTGAAACATATAGACTGCACTGTCCATCAATGCAGTCTGATCGGTGCCCATCAATGCAGTCTGATCAGTGTCCATCAATGCAGCCTTGCCAGTCCACATCATTTCAGCCTCACCAGTGCCCATATTGGTGGAACTCCGCTTTTACCTCAGGCTCACACTGGTGCGGTGCGGGAACCAGCACAATTACAGAGCTGGTTCCTCCCCCACCTTTCCAGTTCACACTACCCTGTGTGAACCGCACTGCAATCTGTGAACTTGCACAGGAATCTGATCACATGGGTGAGAAGACCCATGCGATCAGATTCCACTGCAGGAAAAAAGAAGGCATGTATGCCTTTTTTCTTCCGAATCTAATGCGAGTTCAGCCATACAAGCATATGGCTGAACTCGCACTGCTCAGAGATCGCAACAGTGTGAACCAGGGCTTACACAGCACACAGCATACAACATCATACACAACCGAATAGCAATGGAAATATAAATGCAGTTACTGTCAATTAAATTGGGTTTCCTACTCCTTGGATGTCTGCAGAGCCAGACTAACTTTCCATGGGGCCCTAGGCAGATTACCATTTGGGGGCCCCCATGCGATAACACTGAGCACTGACCATTTGCACTAACACTGACCGCTGACCATTTGCGATAACACTGATCGTTCACCATTTGCATTAATACTGAGCACTTACAATTATCACTACTGAGCAGTGACCGTTTGCATTACCTCTGAGCACTGACAATTTGTATTACTACTGAGCGCTGACTATTTGCGTTATCACTGTGATGCAATGCCCCTAGAAACCACCTCCAACCAATTAACAAACTTTAAAAAAAATGGCTCTCCTAATTCAAAAAAGGCTCTCTTAACTTCAAAAAAGGCGCCCCCTATCTGCAAAAAAGGACCTCCTAACTTCAGAAAAAAAAGCACCCCTTAATCGCAAAAAGAAGCCCCACTAACCGCAAAATAAAAAAAATTAGACCTCCTAACTTAAAAAAAAAATCCTAAATTGTTCTTACCTCAGTCCTTCGGCAGCAGGAGGCTCTGAACAGGCAAGCTGGTGACTTGTCTGATCACACCTGAGACTCAGAGGAGGAGTCAAGAGTCAGAGAGAAGGAGGGGAGTCGGAGAGTGTGGCGCACATTCCACACATGTGCACTGCGGTCCCGGGATGAGTCGGCTGCTAAGCAGGATAGGCAGCAGCAGCAAAAACACCTGGCGGGCTGGATAAATGTCCTTGGCAGGCCACATGTGGCCCACGGGACGTAGTTTGAGGACCCCTGCTTTAGTATTGGCCTTCCTTATCTCTTGTTATGGCCTTTACTTTGAGGTCTATTTTGTCAGATATAAGTATTGCAACCCCTGCATTTTTCCCATTTCCATTTGCCTGAAAATTTTTTTTCCTGTCCCTTAACTATCAGTCTGTGTTAATCTGTGGCAAGGTATCCAAACAGAGGGTGGGCGTTCTAAGGTGGGCGTCTTGCAGACAGAAAATATATAGGTCATGTTTTCTTATCCAGTCAGCTACCCTATGTCTTTTGATTGGAGCATTTAATCCATTTACATTTAATGTTATTATTGATAATTACTTGTTTGTAGTCATTTTTGTTCTTAATGTTTGTGTTTTGTCTTGCCTTTATATTTCTTCTTTTTACTGCGGTCCCTTTAGCATTTCTTGCATTGCTGGCTTGGTGGTAATAAACTCTCTTAGCCCTTTTTTTCTGTGAAGCTCCTGATTATACCTTCAATTTTGAAGGATAGCCTTGTTGGGTATAGTATTCTTAGATTCATTCCTTTGCCTTGCCTCACTTTGTATATTTCATTCCATTCCCTTCTGTCCTGGTGTGTTTCTGTTAAGAAATCAGTTGATATTATAATAGGAGATCCCTTGTAGGTAACTTTCTGTCTTTCTGGCAGCCTTTAAGATTCTTCCTTTGTTGTTGATGTTTGCCATTGTAATTAAGATGTGTCTTGGTGTCAGTCTTTTTGGCTTCATCTTGTTTGGGACTCTATGTGCTACTTAGACCGGCTCAGTATTTTCCTTGCCAGTATCAGAGAAGTTTTCTGTTATTATTTCTTCAAACAGGTTTTCTATTCCTTGCTTCTCTTCCTCTCCTTCTGGTACTCCTATTTTGTGGATGCTGTTTTCTTTTGTGTTGTTCCAAAGCTCCTTTAGGCTCTCCTCTTGCTTTCTAAATTTTTTTCCAGTTGCTTCTGTGTTTGTGCGTTTTTTCCTACCTTGTCTTCTAATTCGTTGATGTGGTCCTCAACCTCTTCTAGTTTACTGTTTAGGCCTTCCATTGTGTTCTTTATTGCAGCTATGTTGTTGCTCATTTCATCTTGATTCCTTTTCATGTTGGTGACATTCTCATTCAGCTCCTTATAATTCTCATTGAGTTGTGTGTATTTGTCATCCAGCCGTTTGTGCATCCTTATAACCATTACTCTGAATTCTTTCTCTGACAGGTTACTTGCCTCCATTTCATTTAATGCCCTTTCTGATGATTCCTCTTTTTTCTTTTCTTTGGGGATTGCTTTTTTGTCTTCCCACCTTTTGCTGTAACGTTTTAATTGTTTCTGTGTCCTAGACCCGTTTGCTTTGATACCCAGGTTGTTTTGGAGATGGTGCTGCTGGTGTGATCTCTCAAGTCTCCTGGGCTTGGCAATCTAGTGTACTCCTTCACTTGAGCTATTTGGGTTCTCTTGATGTAGGCATGTGAGCTGGAAAGGTGCAACTGTGATGTCCAGAAGGCAGCAGCTGTGGAAGAGGGTGTCTCAATTTTTGCTGCCTTATGCCCTTGGTTGAAATCACCTATGCCCAGCGGGGACTCACAATGGTACCCAGGAGCCGTCTGTTGGGGTGGTTGGTCTCATGAGGCCTTCGCTCTGGAAAGGCATGACTGTGATGTCCAAAGTTCTATAGCTGTGGGGTGGGCAGACTCAGCTTTTGCCACTTCTCCCATTGTTGGATACAAGTGGCCCCAGCGGCGGCTCACAGGGGCACCTGTGGTGTGTTTGCCAGCATGGTGTACTGATGCACTCTGAAGGGCCCTGGCGCTAAAGCCATGTGGTTGATGTATCTGTGGCAAGGTATCCAAGTAGAGGGAATTCAGAATTTCTACTACCCAGCGGTGCACCCCTATTTGTATAAGTGCTTGCCCAGTGTTGGCTCACAGTGGCACTCAAGAGCTGCCTGTGGAGTGGTGGGCTTGGGAGGTCTGCATGCTGGAAAAGCACAACTATAGTGCCCAAAGTTCTGCAGCTATGGAGAGTAAAGACTCAGTTTTTGCTGCTACATCTGTGGTTGAATACGCACTCTCCCAGTGGCAGCTCACAGGGGCACTCATGGTGTGTTTTTGCCTGTGTGACACACTAATACACTCTGAAGGGCCCTGGCACTGAAGAAGTGTGATCAAGGTGTCTGTGGGCAGTTATCCAGGATGAATGAATTCAGAATTTCTACTGCTGGGGCAGTGCAGCCCTGTTTGTATAAAATTGCACCCAGTGGGAGCTCACAGAGGCTCCCAAGAGCTTCCTGTGGATCGATGGGCTCAGGGAGCCTACACGCTGCAAACACGCGACTGTGGCAGTGTATTTGCTGGCTCGGAGCTCTGATGCACTCTGAGGGGCCCTGGCTCTGAAGTTGCACAGCTGAGGTGTCTGTAGGCAATTATTTAGGAAGAGAGAATTCAGAATTTCTACTGCAGGGCAGCGCACCCTTGTCTGTACAAAATCACACCCAGCAGGGTCTCACAGTGGGTCCCAAGAGCAGCCTGTGGAGTGGTGGTCCCTGAAGGCCTGCGTGCTGGAAATCTGTGACTGTGGTATCCGGAGGTCTGCTGCTGGGGAGGGGGGAAGTTGCATTTACTGCGGCAGGAGCTGTGCACATTTGGAGGTGGAGGTCCTAGGGTTCTCTGGTCTGCAGGTGGGGCAGCAGGATTTTGGCTGGAGTGGCTGTCGGGTCTCGGGCGGTGCCTAAAGGTTGTCTGAGTGGTGGTGTTGATGAGTTCCTAGAAGAGACCGCTCTGCCCTTCAAGATGGCGCGGGCTCTGTACCCGAGTCCCATAGTCCAGGGAGTACCTGCAGTGGTGGTAGTCTCTCCCTGTCCAAGAGAGCCTGGTCTGCCAGCTTCTGCCGCTCCTGTCAGATTTAACTGTCCCTCACTCTCTCTCTCTCTCACACACACACACACACACACACACACACACACCACACCACACACCACACACCACACACCAATCCACACACTCTCCTTTCATCCCCTCACTCACATCCTCTCCCTCACCTCTGTTCTTCCAGTCACCATACTGAACTCTATCAACATGTACATCTAAATTTTTTTAAGCCATAAACTGGGTCATAGGTCTATACATGGCTTTTCTCACAAACAATATATTTTAGACATCGTAAAGTAGTAATACATAAAATTTTGCATCCTTCTTTTTCTTCCTTTTTATTGAATTTATTGGGGTGACCCTGGTTAAAAAATTATACAGGTTTCAGGTATATGCTCTCCTACGTTCATTGCAGCATTATTTATAATAGCCAAGATTTGGAAGCAACCCTTTTGTCCATTAGTAGGTGAGAGGATAAAAAATAAATAAATAAATAAAAAAAAACAAAATAAAAAAAAAAAAAAACTTGTGGCAGCCCTGGTCTGTTGGCTCAGTTGATTGGAGCATCATCCCATACACCAAAAGGTTTCAGGTTTGATTCCTGGTCAGGCCACATATCTGGGTTGCAGGTTTAATCCCTGAGTGGGGGAACCAATTGATGATTTTCTCTCTATCACTCCCTGTCTCTCTCTAAAAATCAATAAAAGGCCTTTCACTCAGTGAGGATTTTTTTAAAAATTGTGGTACATTTACACAATGGAATACTGGTCGGTGGTAAAAAAAAAAAACAAAAAGAAGGATCTGTTATCCTTTGAGATAGCTTGGATGGACCTGGATATTATTGTGCTTAATAAAATAAGCCAGTCAGAGAAAGACAAACATACTATATTTCACTTATATGTGGAATCTAAACAAAATAAACTAGCAAAGTGGAGACAGACTCATAGAGAAAAACTGACAGCTTGGGAGGAGTTGAGGGTGGAAGGATTGTGCTTCCCTCTTTTTAATTACTTTATAGTGTTCTGTTGAATGAAATCCATTAACCAATCATTGTCAATGAACATTTTGGTGTTTACAGTTTTATTGCTATTGCAAGCAATGATTCAATGAACATTTCATACATATATGTTTGTTCACATATGTATATACCTGATGAATACTTTCTTAGAAGTTCAATTTCTGGTTAAAGAACATGCCTGTTTGTTTGTTTTTAATTTTGAGAGACTGTCAAGTGGTATTTAAAAGGACTTGATCAATTTGCATTATCATTAATACTGGATATTATTATTATCTTACTGTGTGTCAATCTGATGGGCCAAAAAATTGCATCATATTGTTATGTTTTGCATTTCCTTGATCACTTTTGCTTTTTATCTGAGCATATGGTTAATGGTAATTTTGAATGACTTCCTGGGTAGTTTACCAATCTATGCCTTTGCCACTATTATGATTTGTAAGAGTTCTTATTATATTCTGCATATCAATTCTTTATTATATAGTACTAGCAGCCCGGTGCAAGAAATTCATGCACTGGAGGGGGGGTGTTCCTCAGCCCAGCCTGCATCCTCTCACAGTCTGGGACCCCTCGCTCCTTACTGCCTGCCTGCTCACTGCTCCTTACTACTCAGTTCATTGCTGCTTAGTGCTGTGGCAGAGATTGGAGAGGCTCCTGCCACCACTGCTGCACTTGCCAGCCATGAACCCGGGTTTTGGCTGAGTGGTGCTCCCTCTGTGGGAGCGCACTGACCACCAGGGGACAGCTCCTGCATTGAGCATCTGCTCCCTGGTGGTCAGTGTGCATCATAGCAACTGATCATTCTGGTTGTTTCACCATAAATGTCACTTAGGTTTTTATTATTTAGACTAGAGGCCCGGTGCATGAAGATTTGTGCATGGGGTGATGGGAGTGTGGGGGGGGGAGGGGCTTCTCGGTCTGACTTGCACCCTCTCCAATCTGGAACCCCTCAGGGAATGTCCAACTACCAGTTTGTACCCACACTTTTAACAGATGACAGCTCCATCATTGTTTCTTTATTTTCATGCTTAAACCCTTTGGAATTAGCAGGTATTCAAAGTATATATACATTTTTGGGGGGACACCTCTATATCTCTAGTCAGCGGTGAAAGGAAGCAACAGCAGATTTGGAACTCCCAGACAGGAAACTTCGCTCACTATCCGCATGTCTCCCCACTCCACTTTCCACCTTCGGGCAACAGGAGAATCAATGTTTTCTCTCATTAACTTGGAAAAGCACATCCTGTCACCCGCTGCCCGGCAGGAGTGTACTAGGCCCCAAGTGAGAGAGGCTCAGTCAGGGCAGCCTTTGCTCATGGGTGCTGGCTCCCAAAGTGCACATTCCTCCTCTGCAGTCACCCTGACTCTCCCACTGTTTCACTGAGAGGACAGAACTCCTTGCCTCCTCTGGGTTCCCGATCTTGAATGCTGAAAAAGGCACGTCAGTGAGGACCGTCCACACCCACCAGGTGTGTCTGTCTGCACCTGCTCCCACCTCAGCACCTGAAATAACCCCAGGAAGGTGATCTTGTCACTGCACTCGCCTCCGCGGGAACAGAGCATCACCACTCTGCCCTCTTACTGTCATCTCACAGGAGCCCACCCTCAGCACCCAGAGCACCCAGACACTATCCAAAGGACGTGAGCTTGCAATACTGTTGCAGGTGCATGTGGGTGACAGCACCCTGGGGGAAGTTCGCACGCCATAGCGGGAGGAGAGGATATGCGCACTGGAGGCCTGAGGCTTCGCAGATCTGCAAACCCCCTTGGCGCACCCAGGAGGACATCAATCTGGCCTGCCACAGTACTGTCCCTGCAATCGCACACCTTCTGGTCCAGGAAGTGGACCAACCTGCTGGGTTGCCCTGGCAATGGCCAAGCAGGCCCTGCTGTGAAGCTGCGCAGCCCAGCTCCTGGCGATGGTCCCAGGAGCCTGTGGGCATGGAGCTCGTCCCAGGCTCCATGCATATACTGCTTGGCACCTGTATATACACATTAACCTGTAATCCTTGTTGGGTTAATTTGCATACTCACTCCTGATTGGCTGGTGGGCATTGTGGAGGTATAGTCAATTTGCATCTTTCTCTTTCATTAGTGTAGACTAGTGGCCCAATACACAAAATTCATGCATGAGGGGGGTGTCCTTCAGCATAGCCTGCACCCTCTCCAGTCTGGGACCCCTCGGCAGTAGAACATCCCTCTCACAATCCAGGACCACTGGCTCCTAACCACTCACCTGCCTTCCTGATTGCCCCTAACCACTCTGCCTGCCTACTCGCCCCCAACTGCCCCCCACGCAGGCTTTCTTGCCCCCAACTGCCCCCTTGTTGGCCTGATCACCCACAACTGCCCTCCCTCCTGGCCTGACCACCCCTAAACGCCTCTGCCTCGGCTCCACCACCATGGCTTTGTCTGAAAGGACATCTGGAAGGTTTCTCAGAAGGTCTCCTGGTCTAATTAGCATATTATCCTTTTATTAGTATAGACTAGAGGCTCGATGCATGAAGATTTGTGCAAGAATAGGTCTTCCTTCCCTTGGCTGCTGGGACCCAGGCCTTCACTCTGGCCACTGCTCCAGCCCTGCCACCCTCTTGTAGCTCCCTCCACCCCTTACTCCCTCCTCATAGCAGGCATCCCATCCTGCCCTGGCCACTCCCTGCCTATACATGCGCACTGCCCTGTGGGGGTGGAATTCCTGCATCGTTGCCATGGCGATGATGCAAGCACCCTGGCCTGGCCACCACCATCTTTGTCACATCAATTTGCACATTCTCTCCTTATTGGCTGTGGGTGCCACCATCTTTTGTCACAGAGTGACAGTCAATTTGCATATTCCATATTTATTAGCTAGGTTGTTATAAATATTTTTCCCACTCTAGTTTTTAACAGTTTATAGGGTGATTTGTTACCTCCAAATTTTAACTTTTGAGATTGTCAAGTCACTCAATATTTTCCTTTATGTCTTCTGGACTTTACACCTTGTTTAGGAAAGTCTTCCCCAATTCATTATTATTAAAATAAATCTTATATGTTGTTCAAATACTATGATAGTATTTTTTAACCTTTAGCTCTTTAATCCAGATAAAATTTATTTGAAAAGATTGTTTGAGACAGATATCTATAACTTTTACATGTGAATGTCTGATTGTCCTGATACTATTTATTAATTACTTCATCCCTTTCATACTAATTTGAAATACTATCATTATCAAATATTAAATTTCTATTCTGGACTCTTCAATTTCATTCATATTTGTGTTTATTCTTGTAATAATACCACATTATTTTAATCACTATAACTTATGTAACATATTTTGATGCTAGTTAGAGTCAATACTTTCATCTCAATTCCCCCCCCCCCCCAAACTAGTCTTGGCTATTCTAGGCCCTTTGTTTCTTCATATACATTTTACAATCAACTCCTCAAGTTCCATATACAAACACACATATAAATCTTTCTTGTGATTCTGATTGGAATTGAATCCAATTCTATTCCTCTTTCCCACCCATGAACATCATAAATCACTTCATTTATTTACAATTTACACATGCTTTTCAACAATCTTATGCTTTGGGGTAGAGACTGATAATGATCATTAAATATTTATGGTCGTCTCCACAGTTAAGAGCCAGTTTGCCTTTTCCATTCCTTTCTCCCCTTTCCATGACTAATGGGACAAATATTCCAGATGGCATTGCTACAATTCAGAATCTCCCAAGGATTCTGAGTCATCTTATGAAGGAGAACAGTGTGAGAGGGTCACCTGACTCACATTAACTGTAATTGGAGCAAGAAATAAATGTGTCGTGTCACAACCATGGTATACCCTAGTATTGCCCTAATTCAAAGGTCTTGCCAATCTTTGATTTATTCCAAGATATCTTATAGTCTTTTTAAAAATTTTAATTTAGAATTCTGATATATAAGATACCAATTAATTTTATATATTGATTGTATATCTAACATCCTTTCTAAACTCTCTTATTAATAATTTATCCATAGATTATTTTGTTTTCTATGTATGTAATTAAATAATCTGTGGTTAATGACAGTCCTATTTCTTTCTTTTAATCCTCATAATGTTGTTTATTCTTGCCTTACTGCGCTGCCTAGGGCCTCCAATATAATGCTGAAAAGAAGTGGTGAAAGCAGGTATACTTCTATTTTTCCCAGCTGTAAGAAAGGAATGATTAAGATTATACACATTGCCCAGTTAGCATGGCTCAGTGGTTGAACATCAACCTATGAACCAGGAGGTCACAGTTCAATTCCCAATCAGGGCACATGCCTGGCTTATGGGCTCGGTACCCAGTGTGGGGTGTGTAGGAGGCAGTGGATCAATGATTCTCTCTCATCATTGATGTTTTTCTCTCTCTCTTCCTCTCCCTTCCTCTCTGAAATCAATAAAAATATATTTTTAAAAGGATATACATTAAGTTCAATGTTTATTGTATTAAGCAAGTATGCTTAATCAACACTGAACCATAGAACTTTCCACATAAGAGCTAAGGAAATTATTAGTAAAATAATATCAATATCCCATGTGGTTGTTCTTTGCCTCCTTACACCATTTTAAGTGAGAACTTAGATACCGTTAATATAAACTCAAGGTGAGAAATATACAGTGGGAAGAGTAAAGATTTTGGTCAGACAGAATTAGAACAAACTGCTGTCTCTCTGACCTCTTAAGTGGTGTGACTTTGGAAAATTCATGTTTCTGAGTTCAATTTTCTTATTTTGTAAAATGGGAATAATAATACTTGCTTCATAATGTTGCTATGATTACATTAAATATAATGAGATGTAATTAATATATATGTCTGGTCTTTGTAGATCCCAAATAAGTGTTCAAAAAAAAACACACATGAATAAGTGAATATGCATTTCTTTCTCAGAAAAATTTAAAATGTCAAGAATTCTATAAATAGGAAATCTCTGGATGAAGGGCTTCCAGCTTTACACAGCTCTAAATAAACTTGGTTTCTTTGCTGATGATTGTCATCAGTGGATGATGGATTGTTCGCATTTAGATATATAATTTAGCCCTAACCAGTTTGCCTCAGTGAATAGAGCATCGGCCTGTAGACTGAAGGGTCCCAGGTTCGATTCCGGTCAAGGGCATGTACCTTGGTTGTAGACACATACCCAGTGGAGAGTGTGCAGGAGGCAGCTGATCGATGTTTCTCTCTCATCGATGTTTCTGACTCTCTCTATCCCTCTCCCTTCCTCTCTGTAAAAAATCAATAAAATATATATATTTTTAAAAAGAAATATAATTTAATGTCACCCGAAGCAGCACTTCATTAAATTTATGTTATATGCAGTATTTGTTCTCACCTTGAGAGCTATTGTTAATCTCAGGTGCCTCCTTTCTATCTGCAAATACTTATAAAACTAAACTATCAATAGATATTGTTCAATGTTTAATTACATTACCCTGCAGTTACTTTAATCCACGGTGTATTCAGGTGCATTCTAATTTAATTCTCTCTCTCTCTCTCTCTCTCTCTCTCTCTCTCTCTCTCTCTCTCTCTCTCTCTCTCTCTCTCTCTCCCTATAGTGTTTACCTTTTAATGACAGAATTATCATATTTTGTGGGAAAACTTAATGATCTAACATTTGTTTTGAATGATAAAAGTTCCAATAAATCAATTTGAGCTTCCCAAGCTTTCCATGAGAATAAAGCAATAAAACAAGGTCCCTATAAAAAAGGTAAAGCATAAAGAAGCGCATGTTGAGGAGAAATAGAAAAGAAGGGGTAAGGAGAAAATCAAGGTTTCAATGAAGTCATCTAAATCTAATGTTTATTCCTCTCAGTTTTCTGTCTCCTGCTGTTTGTCATTGAGTTTAGAGTGATTTGCTAAACATCAGTGGTTTACACCTGAAAAACTTTACTGTTGGGCCATTTTCTTTTGCTTTTGCTTTTAATTTAATTCATTGGTGTGATATTGGTTAATAAAAACATACAGTTTTCAAGTGTAAAATTAAATAAAATACCATCTACACACTGCACTGTGCATTCATCACCCAAAGCCAAGTCTCATTCCATCCTCATTTATCCCACTTTATCTTTACCTCCACCAACCCCCTTTTTCTCTAGCTATCACCACACTGTTGTCCTCTCTCTCTCTCTCTCTCTCTCTCTCTCTCTATATATATATATATATATATATATATATATATATATATATATTGCTTAATCTCTTCACTTTTTTCATGCATTCCCTTCCCTTTGAAAGTTGTAAGTCTATTCTGTGTATCTATGCTTCTATTTCTATACTGTTTGTTAAATCGTTTTGTTGATTGGATTCTACATATAAGTGAGATCATATGATATTTGTCTTTTTCGGACTGGCTTATTTCACTCAGCACAAAAATTTCCAGGCCCATCCATGTTGTTGCAAAAGATAAGATTTCTTATTTTCTTATGGCTAAGTAGTTTTCCATTGTGTAAATGCACCACAGCTTTTTTATCCACTCATCTAGTGATGGGCACTTGGGCTATTTACAGATTTTGGCTATTGTAAATAATATTGTAGTGAAGATAGCAGTGCATATATTCTTTTGAACTAGTGTTTCGGGTTTCTTCAGATAGGTTCCCAGAAGTGGGATTACTGGGTAAAAAAGTAGTTCAATTTTAATTTTTTAATACTGTTTCCATAGTGGCTGTACCAGTCTGCATTCCCACCAACAGTGCACCAGTGTTCCCTTTTCTCCAAATCTTCATCAATACTTGTTATTTGTTGATTTATTGATGATAGCCATTCTGGCAGTTGTGATTTTTATTTACATTTTTCTGATGGTTAGTTCCTTTGAGCTTCTTTTCATATATCTATTGGCCATCAGTATGTCCTCTCTGGAGAAGTGTCTATTCAAATCCTTTGTTGGTTTTTAAATTAAGCTGTTTGTGTTCTTGGTGTTGTGTTGTGTAAGTTCTTTATATATTTTGTAATTAACCCCTTATCAGATGGGTCACGTTTTAAGTTTGTTGATAGTTTCTTTTGCTGAACAGAAGCTTTTTAGTTTCATGTAGTCCTATTTGTTTATTTTTTTCCTTTCTTTCCCTTGCCCAAGGAGATATATAGGAAAAAATATTGCTATGAGAGATGTCTAAGATTTACTGCGTATGTTTTCTTCTAAGACTTTTATGGTTTCATGAATTCCATTTGAGTTTTTAATCCATTTTGAGTTTATTCTTATGTCTGGTATAAGTTGTTGGTCTAGTTTCATTTTTGCATGTGTCTGTTCATTTTTCCCAAAACTACTTATTGAAGAATCTGTTTCTACTCCATTGTATGTTCTTGCCTCCTTTGTCAAATATTAATTTACCATAAAGGCCTAGATTTATTTCTGATATCTCTGTTCTTTTCCATGAATCTTATGCCAGTACCAAGCTGCTTTTGATTGCAAGGCCTTATAGTATAGTTTGATATCAGGTAGTGTGATACTTCAAACTTCTTCTTCTTTCTCAAGATTTGAGGATACTCATGGTCTTTTCTGGTTCCACATACATTTTTGGAATAGTTTGTCCAAGACCTGTGAACTATGCCATTGGTATTTTGATGGGAATTTCATTGAATACATAGATTGCTTTGGGTAGTATGAATATTTTAATTATCTTAATTCTTCCCATAATTGAACACGGTATATGCTTTCACTTATTTATATCTTCCTCAATTTCTTTCTTCAGTATCCTATAATTTTCCAAATACAGGTCTTTTATCATATTGGCTAAATTTTTTCAATGTAACTTATTTTTCATTTTTACTTTAATAATAAGTGGGATTTTCTTAATTTCTCTTTCTTATATAGTTTATTATTGGTGAAAAAAAAATACCACTGATTAAAAACCCCCGAATAGCTGCTGTGAAAGAAAAACAAAGTAGGAGAGATCTCAATACCAGATATCAAGCTATATTACAAAGCCACTGTTCTCAAAACTGCATGGTACTGGCACAAGAACAGACATATAGACCAATGAAATAGAATAGAGAACCCAGAAATTGACCCAAACCACTACGCTCAATTAGTATTTGACAAAGGAGGCAAGACCATACAATGGAGCCAAAACAGTCTCTTCAATAAAAGGTGCTGGGAAATTTGGTCAGATACATGCAAAAAAAAAAAAAAAAATGAAACTAGACCACCAACTTACACCATACACAAAAATAAACTCAAAATGGATAAAAGACTTAAATGTAAGATGGGAAATCATAAAAATATTAAAGGAATCCACAGGTAGCAAAATCTCAGACATATGCCGAAAGAATTTCTTCACTGACATGGTTTCTAGCTCAATGGAAACTAAAAGGAAAATAAACAAATTGGACTACATCAAAATAAAAAAGCTTCTGCACAGCAAAAGAAACCATCAACAAAACAACAAGAAAGCCCACTGCATGGGAGAACATATTTGCCAATGATATCTCTGATAAAGGTTTAATCTCCAACATTTACAGGGAACTCATACAATTTACAAAAAGAAGATAACCCAATCAAAAAATGGGCAACGGATCTAAATAGATACTTTTTAAAACAGGACATACATAAGACTGAGAGATATATGAAAACATGCTCAAAGTCACTACTCATCTGAGAAACGCAAATCAAAACAACAATGAGGTACCATCTCACAACTGTCAGAATGGCTATCATCAACAAATCAACAAATGACAAATGCTGGAGAGGATGCTGAGAAAAAGGAACCCTCATGCACTACTGGTGGGAATGCAGACTGATGCAGCCACTGTGGAGAACAGTATGGAGTTTCCTCAAAAAACTAAAAATGGAACTCCCATTTGACCCAGTGATCCCACTTCCAGGAATATATCCCGAGAAATCAGAAACACCAATCAGAAAGGATATATGCACCCCTATGTTCATAGCAGCACAATTTATCATAGCTAAGATTTGGAATCAGCCTTAGTGCCCATCAGCCGATGAATGGAGTAAAAAAACTTTGGCACATCTACACAATGGAATACTATGCTGCTGTAAAAAGGAAGGAACCCCTACCATTTGCAACAGCATGGATGGAGCTGGAGAACATTATGCTAAGTGAAATAAGTCAGTCAGAGAAAGATAAATATCACATGATGTCACTCATTTGTGGATTATAATGAACAACATAAACAGATGAACAAAAACAGATCTAGAGACAGGGAAGCATTGATCAGATGCTCAAACCTCAGAGGGAAGGTAGGGGAGGGTGGGGGTAAGGGGGAGAGATCAACCAAAGGACTTGTGTATAAGCATAAGCAATTGACACAGACAACAAGGGCTGAGGGTGAGGGCAGGACTGGGGGTATAAGGGGACAATGGAGGGATAAGGACGCATTTGTAATGCCTTCATCAATACAAAAAATACATTAAAAAAAACAACTTTCCCCTGCAGTCACAGTGAGTGATTTCAATTGGAAGATCCTATGTTTTGGACATAGCAAGCAAAAGCAAGGGGTTAAAATGACAAAAAGCCAGAGAAAGCATGCCGACTGGTGTCTTTTTACCCCTGGCACTGTGCAGACGGTATAGAAATTAAGGCTGCCTATCTAGGCCCAGTCCAGCTGTGGGTTAATATCTAGATTCCCTTTCTGCTAGCAGCCCTGTGGATATCCTTTCACATTTGAAGGCTACACTGACCCCAGTGGCCACAGATTTTGTGGGGCACAGTCTTCCTCTGTGACTCTAGTCTCCGCTACATGTGTTTCTCCCTCCGGCCTGGATCCCAGATCTCACCTTTCTCTAGGCTATATCTGACTTTTCCGTCCACAGATTGCCTCTGGTGCCAGAACTGGGTGTGAGGTGGGGGCTCCAGCGCCAGCACCAAGTGTGAGCAGCAGACAGGACTGTGGCATGTGGGAGCAAATAATTTTCAGTAACCACCAGAGGCTCACACTGATGACAGTGACCACCACCTCACCTTGTTTTGGCAGCCCAACTCACCTGCTCCACCATCCCACCATAGCCAATGCCCACCATGGTGCATGCTCAGCCTCCTGCTACTGACACCCACCATGTTGCATGGGCACCCATGGTTGTCAGCACATAACATAGCTACTGGTTATTCAGTTGTTCAGCCTTTCAGCCTATTTACATATTATAGATTAGACTATTTACATATTATAGACTATTTATATATTATGGTTTTATATTTATAGACTAGAGGCCAGATACACGAAATTCTTGCACTGGGTGGTCCATTAGCCCAGCCTGCATCCTCTCCAATCCAGGACTCATCAGGAGATGTCCAACTGCCTCTCGCAGTCTGGGACTGCTGGCTCCTAACTGCTCACCTGCCTGCCTGCCTGATTGCCCATAACCCCTCTGCTTGCATTCCTGATTGCCCCTAACTGCCCCTCCTACTGGCCTAATCACCCCTAACCACCTCTGCCTCTCTCTACATCCGGGACCCAGGATTTCCCTCTTCTGGCCAGTTGCAGGTACCCAGGACCTGGGCTTCTCTCCCTCTGGCTGGCTGCAGGCACCCAGGACCCAGGCTGGCTTCACCATGAATGACTGTAGCAATAGGGGATCATGGGCACATGGCTGTACCTAGGCAGCAGCCTCAAGTGCCCAGGACTGCCGGATGGGTGGCTTGTCCCTCTCCTGAGCCGCAGTCAAATGCACTTGTGCCTGGGATCACAGGGCATGCAGCTTGTTCCTTTTCTGGGACACAGGTGCAGGTGCAGCCGCAGGCGCCCAGGACCATGGGGTGGGCAGCTTTTCCCTCTCCTGGGTCACAGCCTGGCTGGTCCTCATTCCTCTCTTGCGAGCTCAGTTATGCCTGGCTGGTCACCATTCTTCCCTCTTGAACTCATTTGTGCCTGACTGGTCCCCATTACTCTCCCCAGTGTTGAGTGTCTGAGCCATTATGGCATGATGGCATGAGGGTGTGATGACAATTTGCATATTAGCTCTTTATTATATAGGATTTTAGTTGATTTCTAATATTATGCCATTTTGGTCTGACAAGATGCTTGATATGATTTCAATCTTTTTGAATTTGGACAGACTTTGCCTGTGCCCCAATATGTGCTCTATATTTGAAAATGTCCCATGTACACTTGAGAATGTATATTCCATAGCTTTGGGGTGAAATGTCCTGAAGATGTCAATTAAGTCCATCTGATCTAGTGAGTCATTTATGTTTTATGAGCTGTTTCTTTGCTGATTTTTTGTCTAAAGTATTTATCCAGTGATATCAGTGAGGCATTGAAGTCCCCTACTATGATTATATTTTTGTCACTCTCTCCCTTGATTTATTCCAGAAGTTTTTTTATGTATTTGGGTGCTCCTGCATTGGGTGCATAAATGTTATAGCCTCTTGTTGTATCAATACTTTTATTATTAGGAAGTGACCTTCCTTATCTCTCATTTTGGCCTTCGCTTTGAGGTCTATTTTGTCAGATATAAGTATTGCTACTCCAGCTTTTTTTTTCATTTCCATTTGCATGAAAAATATTTTTTCATCTCTTCACTTTCAGTCTATGTGAGTCTCTTGTTCTGAGGTGGGTCTTTTGCAGAGACCAAATATATGGGTCATGTTTACTTATCCATTCAGCCACTTGATATCTTTTGATTAGAGTATTTAGTCCATTTACACTTAAAGTTATTACTGATAGGTAATTATTGTAACCATTTTTATTTTTTGTGCTGGTGTTCCTTCTCCTCCCATTTGTTTTTTTCTTCTTTTTACAATAGTCTCTTTAGCATTTGTTGCATTGCTGGTTTGGTATTGATAAATTCCCTTAGTTTTTTTGCTTGTTTGTTTGTTTTTGTTTAGTCAGTGGAGCTCCTGATTTCCCCTTCAATTTTGAATGATAGCCTCGCTGGATAGAGTATTCTTGGATTCAGTCCCTTGCTTTATAATACTTTGCATAATTTATTCCCTGGTCTGAAGTGTTTCTGTGGAGAAATAATTTGATAATCTAATGGTAGATCATTTGTAGGTAACTCTGTCTCTCTCTTGCAGCCCTTAAGATTCTCTCTTTGTCATTAATGTTTGCCATTGTAATTAAGACATTTGTTGGGGTGGGTCTTTTGTGACTCTCTGTGCTTATTTGTGACTCTGTGCTTGTGTCACTTTTTTCTTCCCCATGTCAGGGAAGCTTTCTGTCATGATTTCTTCAAATAGGTTCTCTAACCCTTGCTGTCCATCTTGTCCTTTTGGCACCCCTATTATATGTATGTTACTTCATTTCATGCTGTCCCAAAGCTCCCTTAGGCTCTACTCCTGCTTTCTAATTTTTTTCTCCAGGTGCTGTCCAGATTGGGCTTGTTTCTCTACCCTATCTTCTAGTTCACAAATTTGATCCTCTGATTCTCTTAGTCTATTGTTGAAACCTTCCATTGTGTGTTTAATTGTACGAGGGACAGTTACATCCTGCAAGACTTTTGATTTCTGATTGATTGTTACATACACTGTTGATTTTCTCATCCATCCAGTTTATGGACTGTATGACTATTATTCTGAATTATTTTTCTGACATATTGCATGCCTCTGTTTCATTTAGTTACTTTTGGGGGTGATTCCTCCTTTTCTTTCCTGTGGGGTTGCATTTTGGTCTCCCCATTTTTGCTGTCACTGAAGGGTTCAGTAGCTGAGTTGTGTGACTCATGAGCTGTGCAGTTGGCTTGGCAGGAGTGTAGTGCACCCTGACACTCAAGGGCAGTTTTGGGGTATTGGGAGGCCTGGCTGCATAAGTCAGCCTGAAATCCCAGGAGGACCACGAGTCAGCGATCTGCTCCGGTGCCCAGGAGATTCAGCCAATGTTATCCAGGGGCCTGCTGAGTTGTCCGTGATATGTGGCTGGTAGGAATCATGGACACAAACAGTCAGGGCTGGCTTGGGTGCCCAGGAAGCATGGCCAGTGGGAGCTCTGTTCGCCGACAGTCAGTGCTGGCTTTGGGGCCCAGGAAGTGCAATAGTGGGAACCTCACATGCTGACAGTCACACCTGGCTTGGGTGCCTGAGTGATTGTGGCCACCACAGTCGTGTGGGAGTCGTGTACTAACAGTTGGGGGAGGTGCCCGCCAATATTCAGGGATGGCTACGGATGCATGGAAGGGACCTATGTCCCATCGGTGTAGGTGGGAGGGAAATTCCCTTGGGACTCACAGGAACCTGAGACTAGAGTCTGCATCTGTGGTAGCAGGTCTTTGTCCAGTGTTACTATAGGGTCTTGGTTTTCATCTGAGTCCAGTCTGGGTGGTGGTGTGGCTGGGTTCCTAGTTGTACCAGCTCTGCCCAGAAAGACGGTGTGGTTTCTGTGCCAGTATCATTGCAGCAGAATGTTTGTAGCAGTAGAGTGGGCTACCCATCTACCAAAGCTTGGAGGATCTTTTCTGCCAGTCCAAGAAAGTCTTGCAGGATCTAACTGTCCCTCGCTCACACAGACACCACACATTAACACACTCCCATGTCTCTCCCTCACTCTCACACTCTCCTTCTCCCTGCCATCCTGCCAGCCACCATCTTCCTTCCTCCTTCATTTACTCTTGATTCTTTTTTTGGTTGGTGGTGAAATTCTTGTTGAGCTCCTTATAATTCTTATTGAGTTGTGTGTATTTGTCATTCAGAGATTTGAGCATTCTTATAACCATTATTCTGAATTCTTTCTCTGACAAATTATTTGCCTCCATTTCATTCAATTCCTTTTCTAGTGATTGCTCTTTTTCTTTCCTTTGTGAATTATCTCTTGGTCTCTGCATTTTTTCTGTCCCATTGTAATGGTTTCTATATCTTAGATCCAACTCCTATGTTACCTAGGTTCTTTTGGCAGTCATCCTCCCATGTACTTGGTGATCTGTCGAACCCAGTGGTGCAATATCTCAGATCTCCTGAGCTGAGTGATCTAGTGGAGTCATCTATTTGAGTTATTTGGGTTTTTTTTTTATGTAGTTGGGTCTTGAATGTTAGTTTCTTATTCATGGATGAAGTCTCATCACAGGTTATCTAACCATGTGACTCACTCAGCCTCATTGTGCAAACTGTTGTGGATGTGCTCGTGGTTCTGTCTCTTGTGGCAAGAGTTGCCTGAGGTCTCACTGCATGCAGCTCACTGTGAGATTACAGAGTCCACAGCCTAGGTGGAGGGGGTGTCGGTGCCTGAGGCTGATGTAGTGTGACTCTGGCTGGTGTGGTGTGAGTCTTGTCAGGACAGCATCACTCTGCAAATAAATGTGAGGGTCCCAGAGCCTGTGTTGGAGACTGCTGTCACAGAGTGGGTGGGTGAGCCAGTGGGACCTACTCTAGTGGCCCAGGATCCAGAGGCCTAGGAAGTGTTAGTCTCGGGTTCTACAGCTGAAGTTATGGTATATTGGCCTGAGAGGTGTACACTCAAAAATTCTCTGAGAAGCTGGAGAGGGAGAAGTTGTGGGTTCTGCTGCCAGATGCGTACAACCTTAGTTGGATGGGCACTCAGCAACTCACCAAGTGGACCAGGAGGCAGCAGCTGGGGAGGTGGGTATTGCAGGGTCTATTTCTGTAGTAGCATGACCAAGGTGTCCAGAGATGGCAGCAGGGAGGGGAGCATCATGGGTTCTGCTACTGAAGCCACAAGACAGATATGTCTAGAAGCCGGCAGTAGGTGAGACAGGAGTCCCGGGGTAGAGGGTCCCAGGAACCAGTAGCCAGTAAGGTAGAGGTCCTGGGATCTGCGAGCAAGGCAGCATGAATTTGGTTGGAGTGGCTGCAGGGTCCTGGGGAGTGTCCAAGGCTAGTCTGGGTGGTGCTGAGGCTGAGCTCCTAGTGTAGGCTGCTCTCCCCTTCAAGATGGCATGGGATCTATGCCTCAACCCTGCTGCCCTGGGAGTGCCCATAGCAGTGGCAGGGGCTCCCCATCCAGGAGAGCTTGGTCTGCCAGCCCTCGAAACTGCTGAGAGATCTAACTGTTCCTCACTCACACACATGCACACACCACACATGTCCATACAAGCTTCATTCACTTCCTCACTCACTCACACCTCTCACTCACTGCCCTCTTGCCTGCCGCCAGCTTCAATCTAGTATTGACATTTTTGTTTGATTTTTTTCAAGACTTTGGACAAGTCAGGTTGCCTATGCTTCATCCTTGATTTCCTCTTCTGTATAATGGGCACAAAGGAGTTTACCTTGGAGGGGACTAAGTGTGATACAGTAGGCAAAGCCGCTGGCACTTTGCAGAAACTTCAGGAAAGGATGAATGGTTAGTGCTGGTGGAAATGGGCCTCAGGCTGGGTAGGCAGCAGTGGTGAAGATGGCAAGGGATATAGTGGCAGCGAGCTGTGCTCTCAGGATATCCTGGACCCTGGTGTGCAGGAGGCTCCCAGAGGGCAGGCCATTTGGCACCTCCCCAGCCTACCTCACTTACAGGCCCATGTGGGCCTGTTCATACCATTTTTTTTTTAAATTTTTGAATTGAATGCCTTTATATGGGTCCTGAACTTGCTACTTCATCACCATTTTCATCATTGCTTAGTAAGCCCATGATCCATTTTACACAGTTAAATGACCTCCCCGGCACACGTAGGTATTTGAGTTTGTAACTATTGAACTAGAAGCAGAATGTTCCCTGATGTCAAAAGAGTCTACAAATTATGAAAATGTTCTCA
Source organism: Murina feae (assembly GCA_004026665.1). NCBI lineage: Eukaryota > Metazoa > Chordata > Mammalia > Chiroptera > Vespertilionidae > Murina > Murina feae. The sequence goes on along the minus strand of PVJC01023353.1, from coordinate 4,758 downwards.
TAAAAATCACCAGTTCTTGTAAATTGAGGTTATGATCATTATAGTGTTTGTAAGACATCAGAAATACCTCTTTTTTGGCAGTTTAGCTGGCATTAATGTTGGGATTAAGTTAGGGAATAAGAAATAAAAGAATTCTATAACTCCACTAATATTAAAATTATAAGGAATTAAATATGACAATTATTTTGTTAATCAAAACTTCAAATCTGTAGCTGAGTTAAATTTAGTCTCATCTACACCAATAAAAGAGAAAGATGCAAATTAATCATCACTCTGCCACTCTGCTACACCCACCTACCAATCAGGAGCAAGTGTGCTAATTAACCCAACTAGAATGGCGGAGGCCACTGAGCTGTAGCGATCAGGAGGCTTGGGTTGCCCCCGGTGATGGAAGAAGGCAAGCTTCCCACCTACTCTGGCCAGTCTTGGGCTCCACTCAAGGCTACAAAGTTTCAATTATAGAAGATAAATAAATCCCAGATACCTGCTTCTAGCCCACACTGGCCATCAATCAAGGAGGCACTGGGAAAAAGTAAAAGAGGAGAGCCTGGGAGCTTGGGTCACCGGGGGCATGGCCAGCCTGAAATTGGCCCTCAGTCCCTCACCCAGACTGGCCAGGCACCCCAGCAGGAAACCTCACCCTGAAGGGGCTGTGGTCAGCCTGCAAACAGCCCTCAGCCCCTCAACCAGGCTGGCCACACCCCCATGGGGTGAGGGACCCACTGAGGGCTTGGTCAGCCAGCAAACAGTCAGCAGCCCCTCACCCAGGCTGGCCAGGTACCCCAGCGGAACCCCCACCCTGATCCAGGACACTCTTCAAGGCAAATCAGCCAGCCCTGACCTGTGCACCAGGCCTTTATCCTATATAATAAAAGGGTAATATGCAAATTGACCCAAACAGCAGAACGCCTGGGAATGACTGGTCACTATGACTCACATGACCACCAGGGGGCAGACACTGAATGCAGGAGCTCTGCTCAGCCACAAGCCAGGCTGAAGGCTGCCAGCACAGCAGAGTTGGCAGAGCTTCTCCCGCCTTCTCAGCAGTGCTAAGGATGTCCAACTGCAGCTTAGGCCTGCTCCCCGCTGGCAAGTGGACATCCCCCAAGGGCTCTTGGGCTGCCAGAGGGATGTCTGACTGCCAGCTTAGGCCTGATACCCTGGGGAGTGAGAGTAAGCCAGCTGGTGGACATCCCCCGAGGTGTTCCAGAACATGAGAGGGCACAGGCCGGGCTGAGGGACCCCCCACCCCCCCCACCAAAGTGCACAGATGTTTGTGCACCAGGCCTCTAGTTTAATAATATAATTGTGAAGACCTGTATTAGGAGGCATCAAGGCCCAACATCTGACTGGAACATATTTATCAATATTATGGGATAACTTTTAGGTGTGCTGTTTTATCATAACCCTTATTAAATATATTAATATGTCTCATTATATACACAAAAATTCACTGGGAACGTGTATTTCCATACCATTCAACACAATGGCAGACTTGAGGGAATTTCAAGTGCTGAAAATCTCCTGTGCAAAATAGATGTGTGAGTAAAGTACCCAGCAACACCAAATATCCTCACATATCTATTCAAGTGCAAGTAATCTTTGTATATCATGAATGTCACCTTAAAATTCACTCATAAACGTAACATGAGAAATCAAACAAATTATATTTTAAAAATAACAGCTAAATCTGTCTGTGATGGGACAATTTATAGCTAGAAAGATTTATAATGCAGAGCTAGAGTGTACTTCTGCTTGCCTCTATAAAGGAAGTCACATGTAAATGCAACTATATGTATATAGTGTTTCATCTTGATAGGATAGGACAGATATATGCTTATTTGCAAAATTCTTATTTTAAATATAATTTCCTATTTTGTAAGTATTGTTGCCTGAAAAAACGAAGTCTTTTCAATTTATTTTTGTAAGCCAAGGCCAAGAATTTCTCTCTAACCTAGACTTTCTCATGATAATTAAGTCTATGTAATCATTGTATCTTATTTCTGCATTGGTTTAGAAACCAGTCACTCTTCTCCTAAAGTGTATTTTTCAAAAATGCAAATACAGTCAAAATCACAAGCTTGCTCATTCTCCAGGCTAATCAATAGCATACCTGTTTACATAAGAACACCTCCCACACACTTGCTGCCATACAAACATGCTCCTACATTACAGATGCCAGTCCACATGTGCTTTGACACCTCTATGTCATTGTGTACACCCTTCCCTATTGTTAGGTCTTCACTCAGGCTGCTGTAATCCTGTTTCTATACTCTCTTCTCCAGAGACAATTTTATGATTGGTTTCACCAAGACTTATTTTTACACAGTTGCAGTTTACTAAAGAACTCACTTCAATATTCTAGAGAAATGAGACAGTAAAAGCTTCAAAATCTGAGAAATACCCAGACTTATTTATTCAGGCATGAAAGAGGCTAATATTAAATCCTCTGGCTCAAGATTATGTAGTTTCTGTGGGTCTCCATTCAAGAATGGGAACACGTGCAGCAGCATTCATTCTTACACATTCATTGTTCAGGTCCATAAAATTTGCTTTTCCACATTTTGGTTTTGTGACCTTGCATTTCCCAGAACATGTCTCCTCGTCTATGAAATAGAAACTGTATCATTGAACTCAAATTTTAGTGAGAATGAAAGCGTTACCTTATACAAGTGCCTAATACCACAAGCTTCACAGAATGATGCACAGCATATATTTGTGGAAGAGCAGGAGGGGAAGAAGAAGAAGAAAGGAGATAGCTACAAAGTCACTTTCGTGGAGAAATTATGTGGGTTTCTCTGCTGCTGTAATTACGTGCATTGGTATTAGTTGTCATACAGAAACAAACAGAAACAGTGCTTGATCCATTTGAATTTTTTAACACCAGAGAAAGTAGGAAACAATATCTGGTCTCAAATCTGTACTTTTTAGGAGAGGAAAGTCAGAAGAGCCTAATATATAATTGTGTTAGCATAGCCTCATGAACTTTTCAAAGCCTGTTCACAGTCTTTAAATTTTGTATTTGTTTTTGAGGAGATATATGCATATTCTAATAAAAGAGTAATATGCTAATTGTGTCACACCACTACATCCCAAGCCACACCCACCAGCCAATCGGAGCAACTATGTGCAAATTAATCCAACCAAGATAGTGGGCAGCAGCCACAGAGCTAGAGCAAACAGAAGGATTCATAGCCCTGGCGATGGAGGAAGCTGCCTGCCTAGGCCAGCTGTGGCCTCCACTCAAGGTAACAAAGTTTCAATTATAGAAGGTAAATAACCCCCAGATACCTGCTTCTAGCCAGCCTCTCTAAGAACTTGGGTCGCTGGGGTCTGTGGCCAGCCTGCAAACAGCCATCAGCCCCTCACCCAGGATGGCCCCACCCTCATTAGGTGAGGGGTCCTTGCTGGGGGGCATGGAAAGCATGCAAACAGCCATCAGCCCCTCACCCAGACTGGCCAGGCACCCCAGCAGGACCTCCCACCCTGAAAGGGCTGTGGCCAGCCTTCTAACAGCCATCAACCCCTCACCCAGGATGGCCAGGAACCCCGGCAGGGACCCCCACCCTGAAGGGGCTGTGTTCATCCTGAAAAAAACCATCAGTCCCTCACCCAGGCTGACCAGGCACCCCTGAAGGGACTGTGTTCAGCCTGCAAACAGCCATCAGCCCCTCATCCAGGCTGGGCAGGCACCCCAGCAGGGAACCCCACCCTGAAGGGGCTGTGGCCAGCCTAAAAACGGCCCTCAGCTCCTCATCCAGGCTGGCCAGGTGCCCCAGCGGGACTCCCACCCTGATCCAGGACACCTTTTAGGGCAAACCAGCCGGTCCCCACCCATGCACCAGGCCTCTATCCTATATAATAAAAGGATATCATGCAAATTGACTCTAACAGCAGAATGACTGGGAATGACTGGTCACTATGACACACACTGTCCACCAGGGAGCAGATGCTCAATGCAGGAACTGCCCCACAGTGGTCAGTGTGCTCCCATGGGAGGAGCTCTGGTCAGCCACAAGCCAGGCTGATGGCTGCCAGTACATTGGTGGTGGTGGGATCCTTTCCTGCCTCCTCAGCAGTGCTAAGGATATCCAACTGCAGCTTAGGCCTGCAACCCGCTGGCAAGTGGACATCCCCTGAGGGCTCCTGGGTTGCCAGAGGGGTGTGTGCCTACCAGCTTAGGCACAATCCCCTGGGGAGAAGACCTAAGCCAGCAGGTGGACATTTCCCGAGGGGTCCCCACTGAGAGAGGGCACAGGCTGGGCTGAGGGACCCCCCTGAGTGCACAAATTTTTGTGCACCGGGCCTCTAGTCTAAACTAATAAAAGCGAAATATTAAAATTAACCGTTTCTCCGAGACAGGGTAAGCCACGCCCACCAGCCAATCAGAGCGGCTGTATGCAAATTAGCCCAGCCAACATGGCGGCCGCCACTCCCGGACCTGAGTAAACAGCCCTTTCCATTGCGGCAGGAGCAAAAGTGAAGCTGCGCCCTTCAGCTCAGCTCTGATTAAACTGCCTCTAGCGAAACACAGCTTTTTGAAACATTGTAACAATCACAGAATCCTCCGGAGCTGAAGGAGAGAGCAGCTCCGGCCTAACCAGTAAAAGTAACAATTGTTTCATTATAGACACTTCGAGGTGAGGCAGAGGCTTCATTAGTAGTTAGAAGGCCGCCTTAAAGGAACAGTGTATCAATTACCCCAGGCCTTCAAGGAACAGTATCAATTATAGGAGAAAAAACTCCAGAACCTATGTC
>PVJC01023352.1:0-26464 GCA_004026665.1 Murina feae | reverse complement strand
GCCGGAGCTGCTCTTTCCTTCAGCTCCGGAGGATTCTATGATTGTTACAATGTTTCAAAAAGCTGTGTTTCGCTAGAGGCAGTTTAATTGGAGCTGAGCTGAGGGGCGCAGCTTCACTTTCCCTCCTGCCGCAATGGAAAGGGCTGTTTACTCAGGTCCGGGAGTGGCGGCCGCCATGTTGGCTGGGCTAATTTGCATAGAGCCGCTCTGATTGGCTGGTGGGCGTGGCTTACCCTGTCTCGGAGAAACGGTTAATTTTAATATTTCGCTTTTATTAGTTTAGATAGAGAGAGAGAGAGAGAGAGAGAGAGAGAGAGAGAGAGAGATTTAAGAACTGTTTAGTCTTGATTTTAGCAAAAACATTAAAGGTATAATTCATGCCAACTCAAAATCACAGAAGAGCGTTTGCTTTATAGCAAAGGCAACCCTGATGCTAGATGAATGGGTTAAAAAATAAAGAAAATTGTTGGGTTTCTTTGTGTTGGAATCACTAACTTAGGGGGAAAATGTTATCTGGTATTATTAGATGATAGAATTACTAATCTTATAGAAATGGAAAGGAAGTCGTAGTATGCACATTTTTATAGGGAAGAATTTTTTTCTACTGTCTTTATAGGGAAAAAAGGTGCTTTTGTGTTTTTAGCTTATGGACTTTCTGACTGGTAGACCTGATTGTCTTTTTCTTTTCCTTTTCTTACTAGAGGCCCAATGCACAAAATTCATGCAAGAGTAGGTCTTCCTTCCCCCAGCTGCCAGCTTTGGCTTCCTTCTGGCACCCAGGACCCAGGCTTCCCTCACAGCCCCAACTTTGTCCAGAAGGTTGTCCAGAAGGATATCTGGAAAGACGTTCAGACTAATTAGCATATTACATTTTTATTATTATAGATTTATTTTTTTACTACAAAAGCTTAGGAACATATTTATGTACCTCTTTCAGCAAGCAGATATAAATTCATGACCTATATTTTATGTTCTAACATCATTCCAGAGGTCATATCTTTTTCCAAAACTCATTTTCTTTTGTTTCTTTTAAATTAATTTAAATCATTCATCTTTTTAACTGTAGATATTCCTGTGCTATTTCTTAAATGACTTGTTGACAACACAAATTATAAATTAACTAACTAGAAAATTATGCAAATACTGGTATTTTTAGTTATCCAGTTAAGACAGAGTAATGCAGGTATCAGAATAGAATGTGAATGATAATTATATTATCATCTTAACTCTCTGAGATCAAGTAAAATAAGGGTTATAGAGTATTTGGCTGTTGGTGGTATAAATTATACTTAACTCATAGAAAAATAAAGACAAGAGAAAATGAGTAAGTCTAATAGTTCAAAAATCAGAAACCTGATATCAATGCACTGTTACTGACTCCAAATTCAGACTTCAGTTGTTCATTAACAGAATGAAAAGTTAATCAGCTTTATTATTTTTAAACTGTAGATATAGTTAAATATAACTATACCAATGTGTTTGGGTTGGTTCAATTTCTTATTACAGATGAACTCAAACTAAGAAAAAATACATCTGCTGTAATATTTGTGTGGATATATGAATCACTATAACAATATTGTACATAGAATAAAATAACAAATCAAAAATGCCTAATGCTCACCAGTTTTCACTGACAGTGCAGGAGGAAAGAGAAGGGAAAACATTTTCTTTAGAATCCCTTGACTCTGTGGGGTCCCTAGGCAACTTTGCTCTACAGCTTTCTGTCTCACTAGACTGAAACAGTTTCACGGGGAAGTTCCAGTTTATACTTCTTCTAGAGCAGTTATTGCGCGTTAGTTGTTTAAATGCCTCCCCTCACTTTTAAAGATGTCCTGATTTTGAAGGAAGCACTAAAATGGTCACCCTAAATTTGATGGGATTTACTCAGTAGTTCTCAAGAATGATAGATTGCATAAGGCCCTGACTCCCAAAATGGCCATGACAAATTAATCATGCAAAAAGGGAGATGATCATTTTCTGAATACTATGGCTAAACATTTTCATAAGCTGTCACTTACATTATCTAGGCTTAGAGCATATTTAGAGATTTCTGGAAAAAGTGCATGAACACAATCCTAGTAAGAGTTAACATTTATTAACCCCCTACTTGTAAATGTGCCAGGAACTGTACCAAATATTTTGTTTAGATGATATTATTTATTCTTCAGCACAGACTTATAGTTACTATTAGAATTATGTCCACCTTACCTATGGGAAGTTGACACAGAAAATAAGTGATTTACCCAAGTTTACACAGCTTGCAAGCGGCAGATCCAGAATTCAAACCTAAATTGAGACTCCAGCCAAAAGTCCCTACAGCTAGGTATCCTCATATCTCTTGAGTAATTAAGTGATATTATATTAGGGAAGCCCTGCCTCACCTGTGTCCAATAACTCCCCTACAACACCTAGCATTAATCTCAGAAATTCTATTCTGAGAGAGCCATTCCTTTCCGTTTTGTTTAGTGAGTATGTGGTGAACATTTTGGGGTTGCCATCCGTTGTTTATTCTTCTGTTCACCTATTTGAATAATTTCTTATTTAAATTTGTAGATTCATGTGGTTCAGATGAAACTGACACTTCTGATCCAAGAGTGGAACATAAAACTTAAGAACACTTAATTTTGCACATTCTTTCTTTGGCCATAAAGATTGGCCCAAAGATGGGCAAGTGTCAAAACCTGAAAGCTTTGATATCTACAATTAGAATAGTGGTCCATAGACTTATCTTCATACTAGGCATGAGCAAGAACATATATAACCCAGGAAGCTACTGGAATCCACTTAGAAACTGTAGAGATGGAAGAAATACCACATAATGCGGAGAAAGGAGATGGAGAGAAATTAGGTCCCAGGTGGCATTTGAAAATTCACTGGGTCCATCTTCACCTGTCTGGCTTTTTAGTTAGGTGAGTGAATCCATTTCATATACTGCTTAAGCCAGTTTTATTTAGTATTTTTATTATTTGAAAATGAATTAAACTGTTAGGAAACTGTGGAGTAGACAGGTCTCTTAGAATGAGTCATGTTTGCAGCGGTGAAATTTTACCAAGGGCTGCCAATTTTACAGTATTGTTTAGGTCACTGTGACTTCTCCTGGTATAGTCTGTATACTAATTCTCTGCAATATTCATGGAAATAGAAAAATAAGTGGTGAAAATAAGAAAATATGGGTGCAAAAAAATAAAAGTAAACAGCTTTAAGCAATAAATAAATAAATAAAGCTTATGAAAGAAATAAGTTCTCATCTAACTATATTCTACTTTTAATATCCAGCAATAGCCTTATATTCGGCACTTGGATCACATGGAATGAGGAGATCAAGGCTTAGAGAAGTGAAGTGACTTTCCCAAGGACAAACACTGACTATGTGCCAGAGGCAGGGTGCTATCCCAGATTTGTTGGATTCCAAAGGCATGGCCCTTAACTACAATGGCATCCCTGCCATAATCCATCATTTTTGCCCAACACACATTTTTTAGAAGTGGTGGCATGCAGCTCTCTCACGGCCCAGTTCAACACTTCCCATAGCCTTCATCCTGAGATCCTACCAACTCTAGTTTCTAATAGTACTATTCTTCTCTGCCAAACCCAAATTAACTTTTTTTCTCATGACCTACCCTGTGATTTGTAACAATGGGTTATAATAGGTAATCAGATAAATTAATCATTTGCTAAATGGGTTGATATTTAATGTGTAACATCTCAGAAAAATCAATATTCAATTTAAAATAGATGTTACAAAATGGTATTTAGTGGGCACTATAAATACTATAGATTAAAATGTCAGTGGGGCTGAAGACATGGAAATCAACAGTAGGACCATATTCTGTGTCAACTACAATCTGACATCTGTAATAATGATTGCATGACATTGCCTCTCAGTTTACTGCTATGTAAATCAGATCTAGTTACTATCCATCCATCATTAACTATATGTATGAGAATTGCTCAAGTAGAATATAATAGGGACGAAAACCCTAAAGTGTATTCCCCTCAGAAGAAAGGTAATATGTATGCATTCAAATCACTCACCTGTCTGCCCTCATCTCAATGAACCACATAACTGTAGAACATAGACAACTGAGTGATGCCCTGTTTGTTGGCTTTGTAAGAGAATAGGCAGGGATAAGTGAAGAATGTCTGTAAGATGAGACATTTGGAATCAATTGTCCGTAAAATCTCAAGTTCTGTACCATAATGTTGCAAATCTTTTTCAGATTTCACCTGCTTTGCAAAAATGTTTAGACTATAAAAGTTTGTGTCCTGTCCTCGTATCTAAAAAACATTTTTATGCCTCAGTGGCAATCTCTTCACTTCTGTCACTGCTTTTCCAATCACTAACCCAGGCAAATGGAAGAAAAACAAAAATTATTCCATTTATTGTATTGCCATACCCAAGTCATTTTTACTCTGTAGACTAATTTCTGCTGGCTTTTTAGTAAGATTTGCATCTCGGCCCATTAGTGCTAGAGCTTATTTTCACGAGAATGGTATTATTTCTCATACTCACGTTTCTGCAGAGATGAGTACAGCACTGCCCAGGAGGGTAGCTGTCAAATCCTTCAGTAAAGTAAACAGGTGCCCTCAGCCAGAAGGCTCATGTCCAAATCAAATTTTTGGCAAAAGCTGACAAATGAGTGCCAGGACATCTGATTTTATATATCACAAGAGGCACAACACTGCTATTCAGTAACTCTTTAATTTGTTTTGTATAGTTTGACACTTTTGTAAGTCAAGACATCTTTCAAAAACAATCAAGTGTAACACATTCACCCAAATGGACTGGGGCTTACTTAGGATGCAGCTCTTTTACACAGACTATAAGTCTGACTTAATTCCTGTGATATCAGATGGGGCCAAAGATTAGCATCTCCTTTTAAATTTTAGGAAAATATAGCCTTTAGATAGGCATCAAACAATGTTTTTGGCCCTTCATTCAAAATGATAGGCTGGTGTTAATTTGATAATACCCTCAGGTTGTTTAAGGTTGTTTGAGTTGGGAGCCACTCAAAATATGTACAGAACTTGTGAAAATAGCTTTTAAATTCTTTGCCTACTTGCTCTAAAGTGTTCACATGCCCCTAACCCTAACCCTCACCCTAACCCCAACCCTAACCCAACTAACATTTGCATTGCTGTTGTTGTTGTTGTTGTTAATCCTCACCTGAGGATATTTTTCTATTGATTTTAGAGAGAGTAGAAGGGAGGGGGAGAGAAACATTGATATGAGAGAGATACATTGATCAGGGTTGCCTCCTGCACATGCCTGAACCATGGCTGGAATTCGAGCTTCCAACGGAGGTATGTGCCCTTGGCCAGAATCGAACCCTGGACCCTTCAGTCTGCAGGCTGATGTTCTTATCCACTGAGCCAAACTGGCTAGGGCAACACTTGCATTTTTAAATAACCAGTAATGTTTTCAGTTCTTAAACTCTTTCTCAGACCATGGCCAAAGAGAGATGAGCACAATAGATATCTACACTACCATGGAATCTTGTCAGTTCCTCCTCCTATTTCTCTTTACCCCTCTATTTATCATTCCTCTGTTTTCGCTGCTGCCACCATCCTTGTCCAAGCTAACTGACCTCCCACCCATATTTTTGCAATATCCTCATAACTGATCCTCTTTCTCACAATTACACCCAATTCCATCTACTTTTCACTCTACAAATGAATTTTTTAAGAGCCATGTTTCCTACCCATTAAGACATTTGCTTAACTTTCCATTTCCCTAGAACAAGGTTAAATAGTCTTAACATAGACTCTACAGCATAAGAGGATCAGGGCTGCCTACATTCCATCATCAAACTTTCCTGCTTTCCCAGTCTCTCAGCTCCCCATATTCACCATGGCTTCTCTCGCTTCCAGAACTTTAAAATACTGATCTCTACCTACTCCCAGTGATCCAACCTCCCCCATCTTCCAGCATCCCTCCAACACGCCATTGGCTCACTTCTCCTGCAGCCTCAGCTTTAACTTCACTCTCCCAGAGTCTTTCAATGACCACTGGTTCCATGTCATGTTCTTGGGATGTATCCTCAGAGTGCCTGGTATCACCTTTCTTTTCATTCTTAATAGTTGAAAAAAATGTAATATCTATACTTCTGGTATCATAAATTCTGACATCAGAAACTCCATCTGCACCATGCTTGACAATATGTATTCCCATAAACGGAGCACATAAACGGAGCCCAATGAATAATGAAGGAAACAGGACTCTGATTTCTGCACTACTAGCAAAAGTTTCCAAGAAAAATTTGCCAGGTACTAGGCTTAAGTGCCCACATATTTTTCTGTTTTCAGAAACAGACACTAATTTCCATTGAATTTGCAGATCTCAATGTGAAATTTTGAATATAAGTAGAATGCAGGATTTTTAAAAAGTATTTTGAGTTCTGTTATGCACACTGCGTGGAAAATTTTCATATAAATGCATATAAACATTTATGTAATTACTAAATACTTTCTCTCTTATAATGTGTGTTCTATGCTTATTACCTAGGGAAAAGGGGTTTAAAGGGGAGAAATACAGAACTCTGTGTATGTGTGTATATGTATCTCTAAAATAGCTACATATTAAAGGTATATGTGTTACAATTTCAAACTTATATAATTAGTTTTGAGTCATTCTCCTGTTTGCTTTTTCTATCATCTCATCCTTTTACTGTCTATTTTCCCATCAACTTTACTGAATCCTAGCAAAAACCACTTGTTTATTTAGTAACAGGTACAATCAAATTTCAATTTTCCAGAGCTAATCCCTAAAGCAAATGTTCTTCAGAGACTTTACTTGATAAAACAACAGCAGGCTCTCTTTAAAGACAATAAACAGAGCATGAAAGAGATGAGGAAAGAAAGAAACAATGCTGATAAACCAGAAGCTTCCAAAACATAGCCAATATTTAAAATATTTTTTAATATTACACAAATAAAAAATACATCATACAATAACACAGTTTCCTTGTTTTGGGTTTTAATTTTTATTTTTAATATATAATGTCATAAACATAAATGTCATTTATTAAAGATAATAAATAGCTCAATAAACTATTAACCAGATTCAATAATTATAATTTTGCCACATTTGTTTCATCTTTTTTTTGCATTTTATTCTCATTGTGTCATTTCTGTTTTACATAATGCACTATTCATATCTAAAAAATATATGGACTTTTCTTCCATAATCATAATTCCATTATCACAATAAACAAAATAATCATCATTCCTTTATATTGTCTCTTTAAAGTTGATTTGTTTGAATCAGAATCCAAACATACCTCATACAGTAGTTTATTTACAGTGCCTTCACTCAATCTCTAAGATGGGGAGATATTATTATATATTTTCTTATATTACCACATCTAATATAAGTTTATGTTGTCAGGAGAAGAGAAAACAAGCTAGAAGAAGGGACTATTATCAAAAACATACAAATAACTCTTAAAATTCTTAAGAAAATGAACAACCCATTTAACAATGAATAAAAGACCTGAACAGACATCTCACCAAAGAAGATATAGAGATTGCAAATAAACACATGAAAAGATGCTCAATATAATATGTCATTAGGGAATTGAAAATTAAAGCAATGATATAATACTACACTTCTATTAGAATGATGAAAACCTAAAATGCTGACAACAGCAAATTCTGGTAAGGATATGGGGCAAAAGGAGCTCTTGTTTATTGCTGCATGGAATGCAAAGTGGTACAGACACTTTAGGAGACAGTTTTGTACAAAACTGAACATGCTTTTGTTTTTTTAATCTTCACCCAAGGATAATTTTCCATTGATTTTTTTAGAGAGTGTGGAAGAGAGAGGAAAAGACAGAGAGAAATATCAATGTGAGAGAAACACATCGATTGGTGGCCTCCTGCATGAGCCCTGGCCTGAAACCGAGATGCGTGCCCTTAACCAAATCAAACCCAGGTCCCTTTGGTCTGCAGGCCAGTGTGCTATCCACTGAGCCAAACCGGCTAGGGCTAAATCTGCTTTTACCATACAATCTGGCAACTGCTATCCTTGGTGTTAACCCAAATGAGCTGAAAACTATACCCACACAAAAACCTGCACATATCCTATATAATAAAAGGCTAATATGCAAAATGACAAACAGGGGGAATGACCAGTTGCTATGACACACACTGACCACCAGGGGGCAGACACTGTACGCACCTGGTGTTCAGTGCACTCACACAGATGGAGTGTTGTTCAGCCAGAAACCCTGAGCTGGGCTCATGGCTGGTGGGCTTAAGCCATCAGTCAGACATCCCCTGAGGGCTCCTGGACTGCAAAAGGGCACAGGCCAGGATGAGGACCCCACACCTGAATGCACAAATTTCATGCACCAGGCCTGTAGTATATTGATAGAAGCTTTATTTATAATGGCCAAACTTGGCAGCAACCAAGATCTTCTTCATTAGGTGAATGGATAACCATGGTACATCCAGGTAATGGAATATTATTTGTCCCTAAAAATATATCTCTCAAGCCATTAAAGGATCTGAAGGGAACTTTAATGCATATTACTAAGTGAAAGGAGCCAATCTAAAAAGTCTATATATTCTTTTATTACAATTATGTAATATTCTAAAAAAGGCAAACTTTGGAGACAATAAGAAGGTCAGTGGTTTCCAAGATTTAGTGAGGAAGGGAGGGGTGAATAAGTGAAGCACAAAGTATTTTGTAGGCAGTGAAAGTATTCTGTATAATACTAATGGATACATGTCAAAACCCCTAGAATATACAACACAAAAAGCGAACGCTAATGTGAACAATGAACTTTGAATGATAATGATATCTGGATATAGTGTTGGCCTGCGGACTGAAAGGTCCCAGGTTTGATTCCGTTCAAGGGCCCGTGCCTGAGTTGCAGGCTCGATCTCCAGTGTGGAGCAGCTGATCCATTATTCTCTCTCATCACTGATGTTTCTATCTCTCTCTCTCCCTCTTCCTTCCTCTTTGAAATCAATAAAAATATATTTTTTTAAAAAGTGATTAGAGCTAAGGAGAAACTATAACAAAGGGGGAAAGGAAGAATGAAAAGAAATGTCACCTACTTTAAACATTTGCATGGTATTCTCTCAATGGTAGAATACCAGATGGACAGATTAAGGAAATAATATTGCAAATCTGGACCACACTAAACTAGTGAAAAGTTATTCTGTTTTTAACAGTTACTCCAGATTTCACTTCTATGCCCCCTGAGTTATTTTGGTTTGTTTTATGTCTGTCATAATTTCCCGTCAAATAAATGTATGAAGCAGCCACCTTTCCCTTATAGTTTATTCTGGTTCATGTTCATCCAGTGAGGGTGATCCAGATGGGTACAGGGAATGGACTTTTCGCCTGTATATTTGGGTATAATTCAGCTTTTTATTCAACTACCAGGAAAATAATTTTACAATGTTTTTATAGGAACTTATGGTTTTTTCCATACTCAGAGACTTTTAATATTATTTTTAAGTATCTTTGAGAATTAGAAATTCAATGACTAAAGAAGAAGTTGCTTCCAGCTATATCAATACAGACTCTTTGATGTGATTTTCCTTTGTACCTTGACTGTCAAACATTTTTTGATGCTGACTTTCAACACAAAAACAAAATTAGCAGCAAGTGTGCTCTCTGAGGAAAATAAAATAAGATTGTTCCAGCAGCAACAGCAGCTGAATGCTTCTTAAGTAATGCATTTTTATCTACCTGGAGAATTTTGGCAATATAATAATATTCAGAATATACTTGGTTTTGGGGATATTTTTATGATCAAATCACTTTTGTACTGTTGTGTTCAAGCAAAACAGTTATTAATCTAAAATTATTATAGAAAAAAATCATGGCTATAATTTGTTTAAATTACTCCATGAAATTAGTTGTTTAATCTCTCACTCCCCCAGCAGAACCTAAATTTCATAAGAGTAAAACATATATCTCTTTTATTCACTAGTAAATTGATGCATAAAATAGTCACTCAAGGCGCCCGCCAGCTCCCTGGCTTCTCCCCCTTCCCTCCTCCCCATCCCCTCTCCTCCCCTCACCTCTTCCCTCTCCACTTACCCCCTCCTCAGCAAAAAAAAAAAAAAGTCACTCAAATATTTATTAAATTAAAGAATATTTCATGAATCTCAGGTTTCTGATATCTAATTAAAATTGGGCCCAGCAGGCATGGCTCAGTGGTTGAGTGTCAAACTATGAACCAGGAAGCCACAGTTCAGTTTCAGGTCGGGGCTAAGGGGCCATGCAAGAGGCAGCCTATCAATGATTCTCTCTCATCATTGATTTTCCTATCTCTCTCTTCCTCTCCCTTCCTTTATGAAATCAATAAAAATATTTTTTTAAAAAATTTGGAATAATCTCCAATGGCTCTAAGAAATGACCTGTAAAAAATTTGCTTCATGGCACTAAAATCAAATTCCTTTAGACCACTGATGCTTA
Source organism: Murina feae (assembly GCA_004026665.1). NCBI lineage: Eukaryota > Metazoa > Chordata > Mammalia > Chiroptera > Vespertilionidae > Murina > Murina feae. The sequence continues at coordinate 16,029 of PVJC01023352.1, read as the reverse complement.
TTTCAGCTGTGTTATTGAATAGGATGCCAGTAAGGATAAAGTAAAAATACTTTTCTCTGGTTCATTAAACACTTCTATAAATGACAGAACTGACTATCCTGATAGTCTATTTTATTTTAAACAATTAAAAAGTGGTTGGGTGGCTTCTCCTTGGCACTGCCTGTGGAGGTGGCAGCCATCTCCTACTGAGCATTATGGCTACCCTCAGACCCCTAGTGAAACTCAAGAGTGTCAAAAAGAGGACCAAGAAGTTCTTCTGCACCAGTCACACCGATATGTCAAAATTAAATGTAACTGGTAACAGAGGCATTGGCAATAGGATGTACAGGAGATTCAAGAGCCAAATCTTGCTGCCCAGCATTGGTTATGGGAGTAACAAGAAACAAAGCACACACTGGCTCATTGGCTTCTGGAAGTTCCTAATCCACAACATCAAGGAGCTTGAAGTGCTGCTGATGTGCAACAAATCCGCTCACAATGGCTCCTTTCACACCCAGAAAGCCACTATGGAAAGGGCAACCCAGCCCGGCCAGCGTGGCTCAGTGGTTGAGCGTTGACCTAGGGACCTGGAGGTCACAGTTCAATTCCCAGTCAGGGCACATGCCTGGGTTGTGGGCTCAGTCTCCAGCAGTGAGCATGCAGGAGGCAACTGATCAATGATTCTTTCATCAGTGATGTTTCTATGTCTCCCCCTCCCTCTCTCTTCCTCTCTGAAATCAGTAAAAATATTTTTTAAAAAGAAAGGGCGAGCCAGATAGCCATCAGAGTTACCAATGCCAATGCTAGGCTGCACAGAGAAGAAAATGAATAGACAAAATTGTATGCACATTGCATACATGTTAATAAAACGTAAAATTCTGCCAAAAACATATGTGGGTTACAGCTGTATATAGATACTGTTATTCCATTAAGCATCTCACTACAATATGATTTTGTGGTGCTAATCATATCCCTAGACATGGTTATAGAATGAAACCTTTTTATAAAATCAACAGAAAACTGATGTTTCTCTTATGCTTGTATGTCAGAATTGTAAAGGCATTCTGTTATATAAATTGTACATCACTTTATGCTCATTGCATTGATGCCAGTGTAAACCAATTATGGGGCAGTTCTCTGGAGCTCATTAGCTTTGGTCTTCCCTTTAGGACCAATTACCTACATAAAATGAGCCCCCTTAAATAAGTGTGTTCAACTCATCTCACTTCTCATTTTTGCCCTAGTAAACATGAATAGTCACAAAAACTTGACAATTTCTTAAATATGTTTTTATTGCTTTCAGAGAAAGGAATCATTGATCGGCTGCCTCCTGCGTGCCCTACACTGGGGATCAAGCCCACAACCCAGGCATGTGGCCTGACTGGGCATCAAACCATGACCTCCTGGTTCAAAAGTCAATGCTCAAGCACTGAGCCACACTGGCTGGGCAACTTGTCAAATTTTAAACAAGGTGTCCTGCTTCCAACAACATTTATTTGGATTCTAGCCTATTGACAAAAGAACAAAAAAGTATGTGAAGTCAACCTAGGAAATACAGTTATGCCAAAACTTACCTGTTAGCCAGAGGGCAGCCCATGGAGGGTCAGGTTCACAAATTTGTTTATTTAAATTCAAATAGTGCTGGGACAGTTCCAAAGTTTTTGAGGACCTGAAGAACTAATATTATAATTCAATTTAAACATATTAATGGAAACTTCCTTTCTCATCAGTGTCAGCAAATCAAGCAAAAGAGAGATAGTGAGAGATCATGGACATTCTCTCAATTATAGCAATCTTAATACTTCTATGCAATGTAACATAAAAAATAAGGCGTATACACAATATAGAAGTAAGTTTGTTTGAAAGGCATTAGGAGTAGAGGTGACTTTTTTCCTTGACGACTCTAATAATGCCTTCAAAAGCAATGCACCAAAACCATCAGTGGCTTCGATGTGTTTAATACACAGTAAAAGGCTTCACTAGCCTCTCCAGTGAATGATTTGACAAAATAAAACTCTCAATTTAAACCATATTACATGGTATATTAGGCAGAAAATGCCAAGAGCAGAAGGCAAGCCTCAGATGTGGGATCTGTGAAGCAAATTTACTGGAACTGTTAGTAAATTTACTGGGTCATTGCTTTTGGAATGCCACATCCATCAGGCAGGTCACTGTGTTAGAAAAAGTATGTAACTTCCTAAATATAAGGATGTCAAAGGATGATAACAAAAGGCTCCCTGACATTACTTTTGTTGCAAATTCTCTGCTTTTGGTTCAGCTTTTCCTTTGCGATCCAGACAATATGATTCAATTCTTATTCAAATAAAAGGTATGGGATAGCTTTTCAAAACCAATAACGGAAAATTGCTTTTGGAAAGCCAAGTAGAAAATACACCTCCACTTGAGTTCCTTAGTGCATAGCCGTCACAGATTGCAGTCCTACAGCTAACTTCAGGCATTCTCCAGCCAAAGTGTTCATGAGGGGGAAATACCCACTCACAGAAAGCTGCTGCCATCTACAGGCTTAAAAGAACTTTATCCCAACTAGTCAACAATTTTTCTTAAATCAAAGGACAAAAATCTCATATGGTAAACAGATACGATGTATCAGCCTACTTTCTCTATAAATAACATATAATAAATCTCCCTGTTTATTAGAAACTTCCATATGATCTCTGAGATGTTAGACTTTATGTTTTAGAACCAGAAACATTTAATAAAAAATTAAAACCTAGAATAATTTTAGTAAATTCACTTTCTTGTATCAAGTAACATACAAACAGCAATAAATATCTTTCGTGACCTTATCTATATTTTCATAGTTGTCTGAATCATTATCTAATTATTTTTCCTCTTATAACCACTTAATTAGTAACTTATAAATTACTATAAAATGCAGTATGGCAAAAAGCACTAATTGCACAAAATCTGAATTCTGAGAGCTCATCTTCAAATCCTGGCTCTGTGACTTGGTATAGTTAGGCATCTCTATGCCTTTGTCTCTTCGTCATTAAAGTGGATAGAATACATACTCCATAAAGGTATTATGAGGTTTAAATAAAAATTGCACCCTGGCTGGTTTTGCTTAGTGGTTAGAGTGTTTCCCTATTGCTCGAAGGGTCACAGGTTCGATTCCTGGTCCAGAGCATGTGCCTAGGTTGTAGGTTCACTCCCTGCCTCCAATCAGGGTGTGTGCAGGAGGCAACAAGTCTATGTGTCTCTCTCACATCAATGTTTCTCTCTCTCTTTTTCTCTCCCCCCTTTCTTCTACTCTCTCTGAAAAGCAATGGAAAATATGTCCTCAGGTGAGGATTAACCCAAAGAAAAAAGGCATTTGTTGTAGGCAGAATAATGGCTCCCCCCAAATATGTCCACATCTGGAACCTGTGAATATATTACCTTAAATAGCAAAAGGGACTATGAAGATATAATTAAGGATTTTGAGATGGAGAGATTATCCTTCATTAGCTGGGCGGGTCCTAAATTTAATCACAAGGTCCTTACAAGTGGATGAGGAAGGCGTGAGAGAGAGAAGGATATGTGATGATGGAAACAAAGTTTGGACAATGCTGTCCGGGATGAGCAAAGGAAGGCAAGTGGCCTCTGGCAACTGGAAAGAGGAACCAGCCCTGCCAACGTCTTGATTTTTGCCCCACGTAACCTATTTCAGACTCGTGACCTCGAGAGTATAAAATAACATGTGTGACTTTTTAAACCACTAAATCTGTGGCAAATTGCTACAGTAGAAATAAGAAATTAATACTTTTCAGCTAAGGGGTTAACCTGGTTGCTGCTCTTCACATAAATGCTTGAGCTCTGCTGTTAAAAATCTGAAACCAAATCGCACAGCACAAGTGACCTAATACTCCCAGGCTCTTTCTAGTCTACAAAGTGAGGCTAATTGTGCCTACTTCACAGTGTTGAGAATATTGAATGAAATCGCACCTGTAAAATATTTAGTGTTCAGCATATAGCAAGGGCTCAATGAAAGTTAATTATTATTATGTCACATAATAAAGGATGAAGGGATACCTTAGGTAGTGAAGAAGTTAGGCGTTGAAGTCACAGAGAAATCCGAGACCTGAGACCTGTAGAAGCTCAGTGATCTTGGGGTCACAAAACTACTTTAAACTGATACAAGTCATGTTCCCACTGATCTTGACCTCTGGTCCAATAGAGCTTTTGCTCTATATCACAGTATTTGTGGCAAAGACTGCTTGCTAACTGTCCCCTCTACTCTAGTGATACAAACCCTGCATTTTCTTATGACTCAAATCACACAACAGACTATCTTTCACATCCTTCCTTATAGACAGACTAGGGGTCCAGTACACAAAAATTTGTGCACTCGGGGGGGAGGGGTCCCACAGCCCGGCCTGTGCAGTCTGGGACCCCTCTGAGGATGTCCACCTCCTGGTGTGCCTGGTCAGCCTGGGTGAGGGGCTGATGACTGTTTGCAGGCTGGCCTAGCCCCCCAGTGGGGACCCTCACCCCATGGGGGTGTGGCCAGCCTGAGTGAGGGGCTGAAGGCCATTTTCAGGCTGCCCACAGTCCCTTCAGGGTTCGGGTCCCTACTGGGGTGCCTGGCCAGCCTGGGTGAGGGGCTGAGGGCTGTTTTCAGGCTGCCCACAGCTCCCCTTGACCCAACATCCCAGCAAGGCTGGCTGGAATCAGGTTTCTAGAGTTTATTTATCTTCTATAATTGAAACTTTGTTGCCTTGAGTGGAGGCCTAGGCAGGCAATGAAGTCTCCTGTTTGCTTCAGCTCTGTGGCTTCTATAATTAAAACATTGTTGCCTGGAGCAGAGGCCCAGCCAGCCTAGGCAGGCAGTTTCCTCCATCACTGGAGCAACAGAAGTCTCCTGTTTGCTCTAGCTCCATGGCTGCCAGCCGCCATCTTGGCTGGGCTAATTTGCATACAGCTGCTCTGATTGGCTGGTCGGCATGGCTTGTCTGATGGGCATGGCTTAGGTGTAATGGAGTGAGGGTCAATTTGCATATTACTCTTTTATTAGAGTAGATGTCCCATGTGACTATATTCTGATCAGTGGGTTATAGATAGAAATAAATCATGTCACTTCTGGACCAATCCTCTAAAAGAAATATGATTGATCTCTGCTTTCTCCTTTCCCCACCCTAAAGGCTGGAACATGGGCAAGGTGCTAGTGAAGCAGCTTCATCCAAGTAAGAGAAGATTTCATCCTAGCACAACATAACAAACAGGAACCAGACTCTTCCATAGCCTCACTGAACAGGGCCTTGAACCATTCACCTACTTCTATCACATGAGAGAGAATCAAATTCAATTTTTTCTAAGCCACTTCATCCATCCTCTATATACTGGTACTCTTCCTATAAATAATTTAATGGATAAGAAGAGAAGAAAGAAAAGAAATATAGAGCAAAAATAGAGGAACTCTGTGGCTTCACATTTCTAAATCTAATCATTACTCTAGGAAAAGATTAAAAAACAAAATATTAATAAAATATTAATAATAATGTTAATAGAAAGCATATTATGTCCCAGGCACTAGGCTAACCCCCTGTTTTACACACATTCCCATTTAAACTCTACTATATGTCTAGGAGAATCATCTTAATATATATACCCTTTTACTGATAAGAAAGGTGGTTCTTAATGATATTAGCTAAATTGCCAAAGGCCACACAAATAGAAAGTGATAGAGTTGAGGTTAGCCTAATTCCACAGCCCCAGATCTCAATCACTATATATCCTGCCTCTTCTACAGGAATAGTAAACAACAATATGGCCATCTTAGAGGGTAGCTAAGGTACTACACATATATTTTATATCCAGTCATGATTTTTAAAAATATTTTTAAAAAGTAAAAATATTTTATTGGGAAACAAAATTTACATAATGATCTCTTCTCTTACCCACATTTTATGAATATCTGGATATTTTTTAATTAGAAATGTAAATTTGAGCTTCATATCAGGCACACACACATACATACACATCACCATTTTCAAGAAGTTAATAGTGGAATTGGCTGTCTCAAATCACAAACAGAATGTGGGGGAACAGTTGTATAGGATTTAGAACCTAAATTGCTAATCTGCCACTTGTTCAAGGAGCCAATATCAAGCAAATTATAATTTTGAATTATTATATATTTTTCAAATACACATTCTTCAAACTGTTACTAAAGATTATGTCTGGAAATTGAAGCCTATCTCCTAGTTAGATATTTTTTATCTTCAAATGAGACTTCTCAAAAGAATATATTGTAGTGTTTTTTTTTCAAGACTGCTCAGAAATATCAGTCCTTTTTCTAAAGGTTATTATTTCATTTATATGGAATATATGTAGTTAGGCAGGAGGAAAGACCACTAATTTGTAATTTCATTTCTAGAGCAGCAGTCAGTTCAAGAAAGAACTGCTAAACCTGACTGTGATCTTGTTACTGACTTTTATAGCAATGAAAGAGTATAAAAAGTCTTCCATTAAAATTACATTACTGAAGCAGCCCAATAGCCCATTAGCAAATGAGTGGACAGAAAAGCTATGAAATTTACACACGGAATACTACTCGGCTGTACAAAGGAAGGAAATCCTACCTTTTGCGACAGCATGGATGGACCTGGAGGGTGTTATGATAAGTGAAATAAGCCAGTAAGAGAAAGACAAATACTGTATGATTTCACTTATATGTGGAATCTAATGACCAAAATAAGCTAACAAAATAGAAACAGACTTAGAGATACAGAGAACAGACTGACAGCGGTTAGAGGGGAGGGTATTGGGGAATTGGGAGAAAAATGGTGAAGGGATTAATTTAAACAAACAAACACATATAGACACAGACAACAGTATGGTGATTACCAGAGGAAATGGGATAGAGGAGGTAGAAGAGGCTAAAGGGGGGATAAAAGATGACAGAAGGAGACTTAACTTTGGATGGTGAATACAAAATATGATATAAAGGTGGTGTATTATAGAATTGTATGCCTGAAACCTATATAATTTTATTAACCAATGTCACCTCACTAAATTCAATAAAAAATAAAATAAAATAAAAAACTATACAATTGAAACCATGTAGCATATTCCAAATGAGCTGCAAATTTAGTGTTCACTACTAGATTTTACTAGAACTCAAGTCTAGGCCCAGTGAAAAAGGTATCAGGTTAATTCCAGATTTGTAACCAAGGCTGTATTATTGCCATAGACTGTTTGTATTCCCCAAAGTTCTTAAGATAACTCCCAATCTTCAATGCAATGGTATCAGGAGGTAGGACATTTGGGAGGTAATTATGTCATGAGGACAGAACCTTCATGAGTGGGATTAATTCCCTTATAAAAGAGGCCCCAAAGAGTGACCTTGCCCATTCTGTCATCTGAGGACACAGCGAGAAGCAGGCAGTCTAGGAACAAGGAAGCCAAAGCACAGACCCCATCGTCACGGAGCTCTCAGTCTATTGGGGGATTTGATTTCTCATCAAAGCACCATGAATGAATGTTAAATCACAGCCCTGATATCTTCTATGATGAACAGATACAGACCACTGCAATAGTACAAAACAGGAGGACAGAATATAGTTTGTGATATCACATAAAACTTCTCTGAGGAAGAAGTGTTAAGCTGTGTCCTAAAAGATGAAAGGAAGTTACCAGAGAGGAGAAAAGTATACAGGCAGATGGAACTCTATATGGAAAAAGAAGAGACCATTCATTAAAGTAAATGAAAGCCAGTGCAGAGCTTAGGGCCAGATGAGGTTGGCATGGGAGGCCAAGCCAAACTGATCGGGCTTTGTACACCATATTAATAATTTTGGTCACTGTCTTAGGAAGAATGGGAAGGCAATGAAAGGTTTGAACCAAATAATGATAGGGTGATATAAAAATATTCTGGCTTCATTGTGAAATTTGACAAGGAGCACGAATGAATAATAAATAGGAAAGCAGTGTGGAAGTCTATCAGTTCAGGTCTTCCAAGAAGTGGATGCCAAGATGGAATTAGATGTGCAAGAGATTTATTGAGGATAATCTATTTGAAAGATAAAGAGAAGGAGCTTGAGAACAGCAGGTATGGCTCAATGGTTGAGCACTGACCTATGAACCAGGAGGTCATGGTTTGATTCCTGGTCAGGGCACATGCCTGGGTTTTGGGACATGTAGGAGGCAGCCGATCAATGATTGTCTCTCAGCATTGATGTTTCTATCTCTCTCTCCCTCTCTTTTCCTCTCTGAAATCAATAAAAATATATTTTTTTAAAAAAAGAGAGAAGGAACTTGAATACCCAAGGAAAGATTTCAGACTGCAATACGAGAATGCAACCTTTAAAAGAGAAAGGTCAGAAAGCAGGAAAGAGCAGAAAGGCCTGAGACTACCATATGTATTAGACAGAGCCCCAGTGCAAAAACTGCTCGTAACGGTTGTTCCACACTGGTCATCAGAGACCAAGCCCTACCACCCCCTGTCCTTGGCTAAGGCTCTAATTTACGGTTGACTCTCACTTGGAGAGAGATCTGAGAAATGCCTCAGTCACAGAAAGGACTTGACTTAAAAATTCAGGCAAGAGATGAGGTAGGCAGTAATGAAGACAGGGCTGACGCCAAAATGAAGCCAAATGCTATATTCAAGAGATATACAGGAAGAATAAAAGCGAGTAGTGGAAGGAAAGTCAGCATTAAGTAAGTTCTTGTGCTTCTGGCTTGCACAGGAATATACATCTAATATTTTAATGTAGTGAAAGAATTTCAGGAGAGTTAGAAAAGATTAAATGGATTTATAAAGACTATTTCAAATACTTTACAAGTATTTTTATAGGACCTTAATTTCATGTGATAATAAAGTAGACAATAAACTCTTCTAGAATCAAAAAATTATAAAGAAGAATGAAAGAAAAGAAGGAAGGCAGGAGGGAGAAACCCAGAGAGTCTAAATTGTTATTCAGAGAATAATACTAACTTTCTATATTGAATTCTTGTCACTTATAAACTGATTAAAGGAACTGCTAAGACCTTCTATATCCCAAATATCACAATTTCCTCAACTTAAATCTTTTAGGTTTTGGGCAATAGCTACACCAAACAATGATAAAATATGGGGCTTTCACGAAAGATTTTTTTAAATATATTTTATTGATTTTTTACAGAGAGGAAGGGAGAGGGTTAGAAACATCAATCAGCTGCCTCCTGCACACCCTCCACTGGGGATGTGCCCACAACCAAGGTACATGCCCTTGACCAGAATCGAACCTGGGACCCTCCAGTCCGCAGGCTAATGTTCTATCCACCGAACCAAACCAGCTAGGGCAAAGATTTCTGTATAGTGAATGTATAGTTCTGTATAGTAACTTTACTGAGATAACAGAGAACATTTAAATAAATTTTTAATGGTAAGAAATTGTCTCTAACTGACCTTTAGATACTGAGAAAACCTCATTTTATGAAATAGACATGCCATGACACATTGCTCATAACTCTTTTTTTTCTAGTGGAATCATATTTCTCCACTAACTTATAATTCCTAACATTTATCTTTATCTTTATACCAGGTCATTCTTCAATTGGCAGAAATGCCTAACAATTTGGCTTTTAGTTCCTTTGTCACAGACCTGTCCTGCAGTAAATGATTTATAATTTTAAAACAAAAGAACTGATACCCACGGTTTTTAAAAGGGGCATCACTATGAAGATTTTCATGACACAAAACTCGTGTAACAGAATAGCAGTTCAAAAGAATATTCATCTTACCTTTCGAACTGTATTATTTAGAATCTGATAGCCTGTTTTGCAATAGCAAATAAATTCCCACATATCAGTGGCTTAACATACCAAAGTGTGCTCATCACTTCTTGGTATTAGTTAGGAGCATTTTAAAGTATCTCTTCTCTCTTTCGTGTGGTGACGTAGGGATTCAGATTCTCTCCATTTTAATTCATGGCTCTGAGAGTGCTGTGGCAGGAGAAAATGCAGCTAGAAGGTCATGGAGGACAACGTATGGTCAGGCCTATAATTTGCACACATCATTTCTGTCCACCATCCACTGGACAGAATTACAACACATTGTCTCCATCTGTCTGCAAAGGGACACATAGCTGTTTGGTGGGGTCTTGCTCTCTTAGCTACCACTTTTCAGGTTTTCATATTCTAGATGCAGAGTGGTTTCTATTAAACGTGGATGCTTGCATGTTTAAATACACAGGAAATCACTGAACCATGTGCTGCCTTCCCTCACCATTCCATTAATTGGAAGCTTGCTCTCCTCTTGCATCTCTTTTTCTTTACTTTTCTTTGATTGTTGCACCTGTCCATTCTCATTTAACCACAGAGCATGTAACCTACCACAGTAGAACCAGTGATAACACAGGTGATTCAGGAGAAGAGAAAGATAGAAATCATTAGTCACCACTCAGTTACCCTCTGCTACACTAAACCTTTAAACCCAATGTTGATTTGGGGAATAAGATACTTTCCCTTCTACACAGCCACCAGCTAACAAAAGGAAGGAAAAGCAACAAATAGACGTTTGGGGGTCCTGAGAGAGGGAGAGTATATTTCCTGCTTTAAAAGCACCAGAGGACAAAAACAAGACTCAAGAAATAAATGACATTATTGTACATTAGGCCAGGGATGGGAGTCATCCGGCCCTCGGGTTATATAAGGCCCTAGAAATCATTTGGTCTCCCCTGCCAAGGCAACCACAGGTCAGACTTGAAATTCAATAAATCTAGGAGCATTTTTCAATAGCAACATAAACTTATAAGAAGTGAATTATATTAAGTGAATGATGTTATAAATATCCAAATGGCCCTTGGCAGAAAAAAGGTTCCCTACCCTTGCTCTAGGCAGAGATGTAGTCTTTCAAACGATCTCCATGCCTTAAGTGTGGCAACCAGGAGGCAGAAAAATGCCAGAGCTAAAAGAGCCAACTTCTGGGAACACATTGCTAGAGCAATGATAAAATCACTGCTGCCACACACACCTGCGCGCCTGAGTAAGACCCGAGAACCCTGGCCTCTGCTGGAAAGAGTTCCAGGAAACTTCTAGCCTAACTTCTAGCCTCAACCCACTTCAACAGCGGAGATGAATGAAAATGCAAACTGAGCTATTTCAGAGAAAATTTAGGTACAATCTTTAAGTAAATAGATCCATATCCACCACAGTCATCTAGAATTCTTTTAAAATATGTGTATACATGTAAATCATAACAAGAAGGGAAAAACAAAGATAAAGCATACTAACTTCTAGGAATTATGAATGAATGTCATTGTTAAAATGTTTTAATGCAGTTTTAATATGCTAAAAGTGAATACTTACTCAAATTACAGATGACTATGGTTGTAAAGCTCTCAATAAAGCAATTTAGAGAAATATAATAAAATATGTGAAAAAGTATTGGCCAATACTATTCTCTTTAGCAAAATTTCCAATACTATTCTCTTTAGCAGGCCCTTTTAACAGTTTTTAAACAATTATTACATTTTAGAAGTTGACATACTGATGCTATTTAAATTCATGTTGATTTTCCTTATCTTTAATATCTACCTGCTTCATGTCATAATTGATTCATGGCTGAACAAGGAAAAAATATTAATGTTTTCTTAACTGCCTAAAGTGTTATTCTCAAGACATCCTTTATATTTTTATCAAATCTAAGATATTTGACTATCAACTTAATATTACCTACTGGTAAATAAAGCAACAGGCATTCTAGTGTACAAACAACATCCTAAGTATTTGGGACATAAACAAAATTAGCACTGAATGAAAATGAATCCTTGGCACTCAGTAAGTTGTATCAACCAGGAGAACTACTTTTTCCTTTATTTTGATGAACAGTGTATATAGCTCATTGTGGCAGTAATTTCATGAGTTTCCTGCAAAGGTCGTTGGGACTTCTTAGTAAACGTTCTAGAAGCTACGCTGAAACCTCACAGTGCTTTCCTCCACTAAAAATGTTGCTGCCTGTTGTAAATAATTTTGTTGCAACATACCTTGTAGTAAATCAAGTAAAATGTGGCTCCTTACTATCATTTAGTGAGGTAAAGGTAGGCATTAAAAGTCAAAGACACATATAATTTTAATTACTTCCAGCTAAGCAGCTGTTATGTAGATATACAAATAATAACTCCTCTCCTGAACTACTCTGCATTTAGTGCCATTAGCTGTTTTTGTTTTTAATTTTATTTTTTATTTATTGTTTAAGATATTACAAAGAGTATTAAATATGTCTCCCTTTTTTTCCTCCTTGACTTTCCCCAGCCTTCCCTACCCCCCAGTGTCTTGTGTCCATTGGTTATGCTTACATGCATGCATACAAGTCCTTCGGTTGATCTCTTACCCACCACCGCTGCCCCCGCCCCCCAAACCTTCCTCAGCCTTCCCACTGTAGTTTGACAGTCTGTTCATGCTGCTCTGCCTCTGTATCTATTTTTGTTCATCAGTTTATAATGGTCATTATTTACCATAAATGAGTGAGGTCATGTGTGTTTTTAATATATTTGTATTGATTTCAGAGAGGAAGGGAGAGGGAGAAAGAGGTAAAAACATCAATGATGAGAGAGAATCATTAATTGGCTGCCTCCTGCACATCACATCCCCTATTGGGGATCAAGCCTGCAACCCGGGCATGTGCTTCTGACTGAACTCAAACCCGAAACCCTTCAATCCACAGGCTAACGCTCGATCCATTGAGCCAAACCAGCTAGGGCTAGTGCCATTAGTTTTATCTCTCAAACTTTGACACTGAAACAAAAAGAAAAGTTTTTAAATAAAAATTATGCAATTAAACCACAAATAAGGTGAGGTATTCTACCTAATCCAATAAAATATAGTATTTCAGTAGGGTTAATATTATTTTTTTTGGTAAATTCCAAGGCAAATATAATCATCTGAGGTAGGAGAAATGTCTTCATACTATAAGGAATTATAGAATAAAATCAAAAGCAAATATTTCAATTTACCAAACATACTGAATGATTATAAGCGTGAGACTTATAGTCATGGGTAAATAGGAATTTTATCAAATTCCTCAAAGCAATATGTGGGCATATAACAGTTTAGAATAATATAGAACCTCAGATAAAAGGTATCTCAAGTATAGAAGAGACCTCTGGGAAATTTCTACCTTCTTAGTCATGAATGGGTCAGCTACTCAATCCCGGTATTGGAAAAGTATCCTTTAAATATGGAATAACAACAATGATGAAGAGGAGAGCTGCTGATATCATGACAATTATTAACTCCAATTTTAAAATTTTATTTCCACATAAATCTTGTCTCAGCTATAACTTGAGTTAGAAAGGCTTAACCTCCAAAAATTGTAACAATCTTAAATCTTTCAATTGCCTGCCTAACAACTGTTAATTATTGTTGTAATGGTCAAGGAGCAAGCTGATTTAATATAGCATTTTATGCCCAGCTAGCGTGGCTCAGTGGCTGAGCATTCACCTATGAACCAGGAGGTCACGGTTTGATTCCTGGTTGGGACACATACCCAGGTTGTGAGCTCAATCCCCAGAGTTGGGTATACAGGAGGCAGCCGACCAATAAGTCTCTCTCATCATTGTTTCTATCTCTCCCTCTCCCTTCCTCTCTGAAATCAATAAAAATATATTTTAAAAAATAAAATAGCATTTTCTTCTGTAATATTATTTACATAGTAATGTGGGTGTGTTTTGGAGTACAATGACTATACATTTCTCAAAAATAATTCAACTCAACAAAAAATACTTGGACACTTATTTGTGCTAGATACTATGAATAACAGCAAAATTTAAACATGTATTTTCCCTCAAAGAATAGGTATAATGATATTACCTCAAAGAGAGAGTTACAGAAAAACACAAATATAAACACAAGTATACATGTTAGCTATTTCCTGATTCAAATCAAAGTAAATGAGCTATAAAATGGTATGTTATTTTCTCCCACTTTTGCACTGTCCAGTTTGTGAAACTAAGAACTCGTCTTCTGTCTACAGGTCAACCCATTACATTTTTCAACACTATATTAGAACAATCCATGTGAATCTTTTCTTAACAAACTGTAGGCACTTCTACACCCATTTATCTTGAACTTGGTTATACCTTCAGTATCCAGTAGACCCTGAATCAATGTCCACTGACAGAATGAAATTGATGCTGCCTATACTGACTTGAATTACAAAAGGAGGACTCAAAGAAGTCTAGTAGGAGGCTGACATGTCTCTCTATTGTCCCAGCATGTTTGGAATACCCTCCCTGTGTTTGAGGGATTTCCCATCATTTAAGGCCTGCCTTTCCAACACAGAAGATATTCCTGCAGTTAAGAGCAATCCGGACACTCTGTCAGCTCAGTAGGAGACCTGTGTGAACCATGTGAGAGCGGAGGTGGGAATATGATCAGCTTCCAGCCACAAAGGGACCCCCATGTTCTTAGTCCAAAATGGCAGCAGAGAACTTTCTAGTAACTGGTAGCAGCTTCTCTTCAGATAAGTCTACCATCTCTGAAAAGATGAGACAAGTCCACGGGAAGAGATCAGCCTTATAAGCACTCCAGGCTCATGCAGGGAGAAACGTAATGGCTTATTTTTCCTGTTTCAACCACTATTCCCAAGATGTACTTATGTGCAGGAACTCGATAGCAAAATTATGCAAGGACAGAAACAATAACATTTCTGAGGACCTATGAAGCCAAACATATCCTATGCACGCTGGGTTTTTATTTAAATAATGTGGTGCACACTGTGTTTTCTCAGCTGCAGTCTATTTAATGGAGTAATTTGACTTTCAGTGTATGAGTGATTCTCAAGTACCATTGGAGTGAATCCACCAGCTCTTGCCAAAGGTGTGGGACAATAATCTTCTGACGGGTGGTTTCTCAAGTTTTGCTGCACATTGATATATCCTGGGAAAAATTTTTTTTAAAGCTGAAGCCTGGGTCTCAAAGATTCTATTTCTTTAGGGGTATGACCTGATCATCAGGATTTTTCTATTTTCTCAGGTGTTTATAATATAGGCTAATGTTCAGAACCACAGTTCTAGATCCTGTCTACTCCACAGACCAGCAGCCTGTGGAAGTTTGTTAGAAATACACCATCTCAGGCCCCACCTCTAAACTACTGAATCAGAATCTACATCTTAAAAAGGTCCTACGTGATCTGTATAAACACCAGATTTTGAGAAACACTGTCCTAGACCATTTTACATCATTTGGGACATTTGCAAAAACTTCATAATCAGTATTGGTAAATATTGCTCTTTATTTTTTTAATATATTTTTATTATTGATAGTATTATATACATCTCCCACCCCTGCCCCCTTTCCTCCTTCTCCTCCAAGCCCTTATCCACCCACCCTCCAGGTCTTCACTACCCAATTGCCTGTGTCCATGGCTGTGGCTTAAGATACTGAATACACTGACGCATAAACTAGTACTAATCACAAAAGTAGCATTTAATGAAAACATTTCTGAAAAGAATATTTTGCATTAAAAATATATTTATTTTAAAATGGGGAAAATACAGTATTTTATAAATTATTCTAATTTCTTCAGTTGACAATAATTTTGTCAAATTGAGATTTTCACAGAATGAAATAGCAAGCCTCTAAAATTTAAAAGTAGTTATAGTTACAAAGTCCCACAGCAAGGAAAAATCTTATAATAAATTAGTTTACAAAAAAGTGGGTTGGTTTTGCTTGGCTTTTTCTCTTGTGTATTATTGTTTTCTTTTTTTATATAAAAGGAATAGCTTAAGAAAGAAATTAAGGAAACACAGAAGTACATTCTTCCAAATTACCATTAATTTTTCTCATGTGGTAACACAGTATTTAATACTATTTTATGAGATCATGAATGCTAGATGCAAGTATTTTAAATGTTAAAAGTTAGGGTTTTAATGTTCATGGATTGGTAGAATCAATATCATTAAAATGTCAATACTACCCAAAGCAATCTATAAATTCAACGCAATCCCCATTAAAATACCAACAGCATATTTTACAGACCTAGAACGAACTCTCCAAAAATTCATCTGGAATAAAAAAAGACCCCGAATAGCTGCAGCGATCCTGAGAAAGAAGAACAAAGTAGGAGGG
>PVJC01023351.1:0-26469 GCA_004026665.1 Murina feae | reverse complement strand
TCTTTTTACAATCTTTTAAATATAAACACCATTTGTAATTCTGGGGCTATACAAGAATAGGTTTGGCCCATGGCCTGCCAGTCCTGCTTTAGAATAAATCAGAGACAGTGTTTTCCAGTTTAGGGAAATAAGAAGTAGGAGAGAAGATTTGTGGATGTCTTGATGGTAAGTATAGCCTAGCAGCTGTTGCTGAATTTCTGTATGAGATCATGACCTCCTAAAAAAATGTCTTGTGCTCACTTTCCTCATATTAGGTAGCTATGGTTAACAGTGAGCTGGGTTGGGCCCGGGGTATAGGCCCTATTATCTAAACCTGAGTCACTCCCCTTTCAGGTAACTTGGACTTCTAATTCAGCTCCTTGTGACTCACCTTTATTCTTGGGTGTGGGGTGGGCTGGGGGAGGGGGTGGGGCAGCAGACCTCAGCTGGAGCAATGGTTGATAACAGCTATCACCTAAGGAGTCTGCCCAGGGTGTTGGCTCCTTCTGATTACTAATTACTGACAAGCCTGCTTTTTCTGACTTCCTCATTAGTAGAGTGATTGAGCCTAGGTGGGTGTGGGTGACCAGGTCATTCTCTGCTGTCCCTTGTTGTGACAGGTGACATAGAGAGGGTTTTGGGCCTGGTTCTTGGGTTTGTTCCAGGGTGGCACTGGACTTAGAAACCTGCTTGACTAGAAAGAACATTTGTAGCTTCCTGTTCTGGGGCTAGGAGAGTAATACAAGGTCAAACAAAAATAGTAAGGCATAATGATTAGTGGAAAAAGCAGTGAACCAGAAGATTTTAGTTCTAGTTGTGCCTTTGCTACTGGCTCTGTAGCCTCGAGCAAGTCATTTAATCTCTCTGGACACAGGCTTGTTATTAGTAAAACAAAGAAAAGAATGTCATGATCCACTGCTTGTAAAGAAGGAACCATTTCTAGAGTGACCAAAATCGTGGTTATTGTAATTACTTATATTAAAATAATAATAAAAGTTAAACATGCTCACTCCAAAATGAGAAAAAACCCAGAAAAGCACACCATACACTAATAGAGGCTTACTGTTAACCACTTTGGTGCATTTTTCCTTTGAGTTCTTTTTTCTATATAGATAGACAGACTCTGACTTTATTTTTCCCCTACTAAAATGGAATCTTACAAATAATACTGTTTAGTAGCCTACTTAAAAAATTTAGCTATATAACCTGTTCATTTTGTTTCAATGACATTAAAAACGAGTGATTTTTATTAAATGCTTTGTTCATCTAAATTATGTTGAGTGGTTGATGTTGACAGCTATAAGGCCCTCTGCTTAGGCTAACCTTGAGGGTTTGGTGACAGTGGGAGTGGTTTTGTGGAACAGTGTGCTTATTTGGAGAGCTCCACACAATAGATTCTCCTCTCTCCTGTGGGAGCCACAGTGTGAGATGAGCTCAACAGATAATGGGTCTATTCCTTCCTGGTGGTTATGAATAAATGATAGTGTGGCAGACTCACCCTCTAGTGGTTGTTGTTAGTACTGAAATAGGGATAATCTCTCTACCTTCAATTGCTTTGTCTGTGTTCTTTTTCTTAGTGATTGGGTATCTAAAATGTGATAGTGATCAGTAGTCTCTATTTTGCAGAATTGGAGGCATTGTTTTAGAATTTGGGGGCTGCAAATCAGCCCAACACATTTGTTGAATAGCAGAGGTGACCTTGGGATGAACTGTGAAAATTAATGTTCAGATTTATATCTCATATATAACCAGATCCTCATATGATGTAGGAAGTCCTGTACTGTGTTTTTTTAAAAAAAAAATGTTTTTATTGATTTTAGAGAGAGGGGAAGGGAGATAGAAATAGATGAAAGAGAAACATTGATCAACTGCTCCTGCATGTCCCCTACTGGGGATCGAACCTGCAACCTGGACTTGCGCCCTGAATGGGAATCAAATCAGATCCCACTAGCTATTTTCTGTGTGTAAATGCCTCATTTCCTATTTAGTTACGGGCTTACAATAAGTGTTCTCAGGCATTGTTTGCTGACTTCACTGTGGTGTTGAGTCAGCTGCTGTCTGGAGCTTCATTCAGTCTATCCAGAGTAGTTAAGCTGTCAGGTAACATTCACAGCTAAGCAGGGTTTGGATCTTGTTTTGTGATTAACGTCTCTGAATGCTTGTTAACTTCACAGGAAAAAAAAGATAGTTTTAACTTAGTTGGAGATGCCTTTAAAATTACTACTTTATCCCATTAAGAAAAATTGATCAGTATATCATTTATGCAAAATAGAGATAAAATCTAGTGTACTAGAATTGGGGTTACACCTACCATGAAGAAGAGGAGGTAATGGGAACACTCGGGAAAACAGCTTGATATATCCCTCTTTTCCTCTTGATTCTTCCAACACTGCAGGAGCTATGAAGACATGATTGGTGAGGAGGTGCCCTCAGACCAGTACTATTGGGCTCCTTTGGCCCAGCATGAACGAGGAAGTTTAGCAAGCTTGGATAGCCTGCGCAAGGGAGGACCCCCACCCCCCAACTGGAGACAGCCAGAGCTGCCGGAGGTGATAGCGATGCTAGGATTCCGCTTGGATGCTGTCAAGTCCAATGCAGCTGCATACCTGCAACATTTGTGCTATCGCAACGACAAGGTGAAGACTGACGTCCGGAAGCTCAAGGGCATCCCAGTACTGGTGGGATTGTTAGACCACCCCAAGAAGGAAGTGCACCTCGGAGCCTGTGGGGCTCTCAAAAATATCTCTTTTGGGCGGGACCAGGATAACAAGATCGCCATAAAGAACTGTGATGGTGTTCCTGCCCTTGTGCGGTTGCTCCGTAAGGCTCGGGATGCGGACCTCACTGAAGTCATTACTGGTAAGCTGTAGGTCAAAGTGTAAGGGAAACCGCTAAGTTAGGGTTACTGTTACCTCTGGAGGTGTCGAGTGCTAGAAGGATTTCCAGTCTTTTTTACTTTTGGTTAAAGGTTGTGAACTGGTGGTCTTAGGGTCAAATTCATCTCACAGGTTTGTTTTGGGTCATACAGGGTTTTAAAAATTTTAAAGAATTTGTTGCTAATGTTTAAAATTCAGAAGATTTCCCAGATTCTTAAAATTCCCAGATTCTTGGCTTCTGTTAACAAAGTGCAAGAACTGTTATCATTGGATCTATTTTGCTACCTGATAGTAGTTGGTCTCTGCTGATGAAGGTATATGTTCTCTAGTTTGCAGTAATTCCCAACACATTCTGTTGTTCTGACTAACTACTGCCCTGAGTTGTTGCATCAACATTGAAGCTGAGTATCATTGCCATTTGTTCATGTTTTTCTTAACAATTTCTTTTAAATGTCTGCTTATGCTGACTCACCTTCCTGGCGTGTGTAGACATTTGAGCTTGTGGTCCTTTCTTTAGAAGAGTGATTTTTCACATTGTGGGTTGTGAGTTGTTAGAGTCTATTGAACACAGTTTATAGATCACAGACAGCATTCCAAGAGAAAGGAAGAAAGGAAATTGCAATAATGATTGGTTTTCAATTGGGGGCAGTCTTGCACCTTAGAAGACATTTGCAATGTCTGAAGACAGTTTTGATTGTCATAACTGGTAGTGGGATAGGGGTGGAGAAGGCTGAGTAATGACCAGAGATACTGCTGAGTATCTAACAGTGGACAGGCAGCTCCCCACAACAAAGAATTATCTGGCCCCCAAATCCAGCGTTTGAGAAACTCTGGTGTGGATACCTTAGGAAGCATTGCTTAGGTTAAGAATTGTCTTATTAAACTGTTTATGACTTGTGAATTTGTATTGAGCCATAATATTTAATACATTTCTTACTGTGGGTCACAAATGAAGCTTGACTATCATTCATTACAAGGTATTTAGTCACTGGGGAAGACTGTGAAATGATGGAATAGGGGATTCTCTTTGGCATTCTTCAAGCATATTTTGGGTGCTGAAGAGCTGTCTGACGAGTTGTCTCTGCCAGGAACCCTGTGGAATCTCTCATCCCATGACTCAATCAAAATGGAGATTGTGGACCATGCTCTGCATGCCTTGACAGATGAAGTGATCATTCCACATTCTGGCTGGGAGCGGGAACCTAACGAAGATTGTAAGCCACGCCATATTGAGTGGGAGTCAGTGCTTACCAACACAGCTGGCTGCCTTAGGTAATACAAGGGCTTTGAGAGTATGAAGATTGAATTTTTGAGGACTAATTTAAATTTCTTTAAAAAGGAAGTTCAAATTCTTTAGCCTGTCATTCACCCTCCATTCTGTCTATATTGCAGGCTATGACTCCAACCTGCCTTTTCTACCTTTGTTGCTACTTCCTTGTGTACCGCATATACCCATGATGTTGGTTACTTGCTGTTCCCACATATCCTCCTGGCTTCTGTGCCTCTTTGACTTTGTTCATTTAAATTGGTAAACGTTTGTCCAGTACCTATCACATGTTAGACACTTGTCCTGTGTTTGTGCCCGTGCTTTCAATGATCTGTATTTCAGGTCAGGCTGTGATCAATACAAAAAGAATACAGAGTCCTAGAAGGGTGGGGGTGGGTTGGGGTGAGGATGATCTGTTTTTCTTTTCTGTTTGTAGTGCCCTTCTCTCCTTATTTATCATTTGAGGCTAAACTCAAGTGCCTTTATTTTTTGAAGGTTTTCCTGATTTCTTCTTACATGGTATAATTGATACAATATGTTTTTTTCTTTCTTTGGGATATACTCCTATGTGGTCTGCCCCATTCTTCGTTTGTACTTCTATACAAGAAACATCTATTTCAAAATTATTGTGGTTGGTATACTTTATTGACATCCTCCCTGCCCCCTGCCCCTGGCCTGATTCTAAATGTCCTGAAAGCAGAGACTATCTTACTTAATTTCAGTTGTAGTGCCTTGCTTGTTATGGGTATTCACTATTTGTTATAAAAAGGTAGTGAGGAGACTTGTAGATGTTGAGGGATCTTAAGGGGAGGATTTCTGGATTTGAGTCATCTTGCTGCCTCTCCGTTTCCCCTTAGGAATGTCAGCTCAGAGAGGAGTGAGGCTCGTCGGAAACTTCGGGAATGTGATGGTTTAGTGGATGCCCTCATTTTCATTGTTCAGGCTGAGATTGGGCAGAAGGATTCAGATAGCAAGGTAAGTTAGTGGCTGAGTGAATTCCACTTAAAAAACCATGAGGTACCTGAAATACAGACCTGTTATTCCAGGCTTTTAAATAATATTAGATATCTAAACCAGCCCCTACTCCCTAAAATGGGTATTTGCTTTAGGAGAAAAGTGTTTTTAGAATTTTTTTCACCTCTGTACCTTAAAGATCTTTAGCCATACTTCCAGGGTTGTACATTTTACTAAATAGAAAAAGTAAAAAAGCTTAAGGAAAAAGACCCTAAGTTTTGTGCCATTCACATGTGTCATTCCATTAGCCTGGGGCTACAAGGATTTTGAGAAGTTTGGGGCACTTAGAGGCCGTTAGAAATGATGGATTGGACTATGCTTTTTGGATCAGTATTGTAATATCTGAATTATGGGAAGTCACTTTAAGCATTCTCTTTTCTCATCGAGCCTTTTCTCTTATGTTCCTAAGCTTGTGGAGAACTGTGTTTGTCTTCTTCGGAACTTGTCGTATCAAGTTCATCGGGAGATTCCACAAGCAGAACGTTACCAAGAGGCACCTCCCAGTGTTGCCAATAATACTGGGCCACATGCTGCCAGTTGCTTTGGGGCCAAGAAGGGCAAAGGTGAGTCTTAACTCCTTCCTTCTTGCTTGGAAAAGGAAGGAACGCTTTTAACTTTAGTTGCAAAATACTTGCTGAGCAATATAGGATCTTCCCAGTCAAGTATGTTCTTGTGCTATGCTGCTGCTTCCCCTGTGTCGTGTGCTTTATTCAAGGTGGTGGTGGTGGTGGTGGTGGTGGTGGTAGTTGGTAGTATCAGTGATTGGGGAAGTGAAAGAGGAGAACTCAGCTAATCTGGGGCCTTCTCTCCATTCCTCCTTTGTGTTTCCCGTGGTTTTCTTTTCCTCTGCTTTCCTGCTTATTTGCTCATGATTCTGTTGACATCTCTCTCCTGCATTTTTCCTCCTTCATTTCTCCCCTCTGCTTTCCACCTTGGGTGATGCACTGGAAGATGAGTGGTTCTCCAGAGGTGAGTGGAATCTTTTCAGGTGCTTATGTACTTCTAATGTGCATGTTTTGGTTTTAGCTTCCCTAGTATTTCCTTGCCTAATTCTTCCCTGTGATGCATGTAGGAAAATTCAGTTGAGGAAGACCACTGAAACAAGTTTGGCTCATCTGAGCTAATAGCCCATGGCATGCTATTTCTGGGCTACAGTCCCAGTTACTAGAACTCAGGACAATAGCAACAACTGTGGTTATCCTTATCTTACCTCTCTGCTGCCTGTTTTCTGTCCTTGTTTCTGCACAGTCCCCTGCTGGGACAAGCTGGGGGCCCAGATATTTCCCCCCATACCCTCCACTCAATGCATCTCTGATTCAAAGATTTTGACTCAAGAATAAAAAAATGCACCAGGTGCACTCTTTCCTTTCTTAAACTTTTTATCCCCCCCCCCCCTTTTTTTTGTAATTTCCAAAGGGAAAAAACCCACAGAAGATCCAGCAAATGACACCGTGGATTTCCCTAAAAGAACTAGTCCCGCTCGAGGTAAGTTATTTTTTCTTTTCAGTTTCCAAAGGGTCTCATAAACATAGTCTACAGATAACAATTTGGTAGTTGAACACTAGACTATACAATATGTTTACTATTCTGTCTTTTCTGATTTATGGATTTTAGTGATGATGAAAGTATTGGGAAACTATAGTATAGCAGTAACTTGGAAAGCACTGCTTGTTATGGCAGTTATTCACATTATTGAGGATAGGATAAGATTTGGATGATTAGAAATTTGGGTACCCTAAGAAGCCACAGTAGTTCTTGGGACTTAAACATTACTTATTATAAGAAGCCTCTTTATCATAGTTTGGACCTTTATATTCATCCATATAGTGAATCCAAAATTCCCAGCTTTCCAGGGATATAACATTTTTAGATGTCACTAAATCTACAATAGACCCTTTTACTTAGTCACAATAAAGGTGGGAAAAATGACTTGGTCAAGTTAGAAATAATTCATTTGAGATGAGTTTTTAACCCTGAGTGCTATCAATGAGCAGATGAATCCCCTAATTACCCATGCCTGGCTGCCAGGCAAGACCAAAGTAAACTGGGGGAGAGAAGAGGCAAGGAAGGAGGAGAGACACGTTGCAAATGATGAGTTGATATCTGTTCTGCTCTTACCATGGACTAACTATTATCAAGGAGACATGGAATCAAGCCCTCCCCTCCCCGCAGTTTGCTTTTGAGTGAGTAGATGAGTGACGGAGCCTAATGATACAGGAGCATAAACCCATCAGTCCAGAATAAAGGCTGAACTTCAACCAGCCATAGCTTAGTTTGTAGGTACTAATTACCACTGTCTTGTCCTTTCCTGTGTAGGCTATGAGCTTTTATTTCAGCCAGAGGTGGTTCGGATATATATCTCACTCCTCAAGGAGAGCAAGACTCCTGCCATCCTAGAAGCCTCAGCTGGGGCTATCCAGAACTTATGTGCTGGGCGCTGGACAGTGAGTACCTTTTAGAAAATGGATTTGTAGGTAGGAGTATTTAGCTAACTAGTTTGCATCCCTTTGTAATCTGTTCCACCTCCATGTGCTACTTCTAGTATGGTCGATACATCCGCTCTGCTCTGCGTCAAGAGAAGGCTCTTTCTGCCATCGCTGACCTCCTGACCAATGAACATGAGAGGGTAGTGAAAGCTGCATCTGGAGCTCTGAGAAATCTGGCCGTGGATGCTCGCAACAAAGAATTAATTGGTAAGGTGTAGGATGTTAATCATTCCCTCAGCATCTAGTACAGTGCTTTAATCCATCAGGTGCTAAGTAATTTATTTATTGAAATGATTGAGAGAAAGGATCCTAGCCCTCCATAGTTTGTGAATGCAAGGGTAACAGAGGGTTATGCAGTTGACCTTGAACAGCATGGGGTGCTCAGCCCCACATGGTCAAAACCACATATATCTTTTGACGCCCCAAAAACTTAACTATTAAATAACTTATTTTTGACTGGATGCCTTAGCAATAACATAAACAGTTGATTAACACATGTTTTGTATGTTATATGTATTATCTTACCTAATAAAAGACAAACATATAAATTGACTGTCCCACCGCTACACTCACCAACCAATCAGGAGATCATGCAAATTAACGCAACAAAGGTGGCGGTTAATTTGCATATGCAGGCGCAAAGTGGAGGAGTGGGAGCGGCGAAGACTGAATGCTCCGGCCAGAGCGAAGGCCTGGGTCCCGGTGCCAGAGGAAAACTGGTGCTGGCAGCCAGGGGAAGGGAAGGCCTATTGCACGAATCTCTTTGTGCAACAGGCCTCTAATCCTAAATAATAAAAGAGAAACATGCAAATTAACTGTCACTCTGCTATGCTCAAGCCACGCCCACAAGCCAATGAGGAGTGAATATGCAAATTAACCTGACAATGATGGTGGATAATTTGCATACACAGCAGAGTGGGAGAGCTGGCAACTTGGGGTGACGTGGCTCCCTCAGTCAGGGAAAACCCAAAGCATGGGGTGCACCAGGAATTCTGGAAATAGTAATTTTGGTGGCAGCCCCAGGACTAGAAGCGGAAGCCCAGAGCATGGGACCACCAGGAATGTTGGGAATTGTAGTTCTGGTGGCAGACAGATTTAGACACTAGAGCAAAGTGAGCCTGGAGCAAGTTACTGCTGTGGTTGGGGATGGAAGGAAAGCAAAGGTGAGAGACATAAGTAAAATCAGAGTGTTAGGAAAAGTTAAAGGGAAGATATCCTAAAGCTTCCAGGAAATCTCCACCAATGGAGCAAAGAAAAAGAAATGCCTCTATTATTCTGCGAGCAACAAACCAAACTGGGTTGGGGGTGGTCTCAGACAATTCGCTCATATGACTGCAAAGACAGACAGAAACTCCTGGATTGGAGAGGGTTCCCCTGAGGGCTCCCAGATTGGACGGGTACAGGTCGGGCTGAGGAACCCCCCGCCCCGTGCACAAATCTTTGTGCACCAGGCCCCTAGTATATTATATTCTCACAATAAGTTGCAAAAAAGAAAATGCTATTAAGGAAATTATAAGGAAGAGAAAATACATTTACAATATTTATTTTAAAAATCTGCATGTAAGTGAATCTGCAGAGTTCAAAACTCGTGTTGTTCAGGGTTAACTGTAGTTGAATGGTTCTTAGAAAGCTTAGAAAGACAAGAAATGATGATTCTTTAAAAATAGAACAATAATAGCTATTAATTATTTATTTTTAAGTCCTCAGTCCAGGTTTTATTGGTTTGAGAGAGAGAGAGAGACAGACAGACATGGACGTGAGAAACATTCATTGGTTGCCTCCCCTTCGTGGCCCAATCTGGGATCTAACCTGTAGCCCTTTGGTGTATGGGATGATCCTCCAACCAACTGAACCATTCAGCCAGGGCCACAACTACTATTTTTAAGCACTTACTTCGTTAGTAGGCCTTGTTAAGCACTTCTGTATGTTCTTATTTGACTGTCAGCACTTTAAAAAGGTTCTTTTTTTTTTTTTTTTAAATAGAATAAGGAAATTCCAGGTCAGGTAAATTAAATAATATGCTCAGAGTTAAAATACCTCATAAGTGGCAAAGTCCTGGTATTTGTTTTTTGTTTAATATCTTTTTATTCATTTCAGAGAGGAAGGGAGAGGGAGAGCGAGAAACATTAATGATGAGAGAGAATCATCAATCGGCTGCTTCTTGCACACCCCCCACTGGGGATTGAGCACACAATCATGGCACGTGCTCTTGACCGGAATTGAACCTGGGACCCTTCAGTCCACAGGCTGGCGACGCTCTATCCAGTGAGCCAAATTGGCCAGGACTTGTCTGTTTTTTTAATTCATAATGATTCTATTCTATTGAACTATTGTAATATTAAATATACTGTTTTCATTAGAATATCTGAAAGGACTGTGTAGCATTTTTGATGTAAGTATTCACATTATTTCAATGTGACTGAAAAAGGAAAGAGTAAATAAAGAAATAGTAAGGGAAATAAATCCATGGCTATTCCAGGTACTTTGCTCTTTTGATGTGGTAATCTTATAGGAGAATGAAATGGATTAATAGGGACAGTACCTATACTTCATACAATCATTGTATTTAAGAGCAGTATTAGACTCCTCATATCTGACTCAGCTCATTCTTCAAACACATATTCCTTTGTCTCACTGCTATAGGTAAACATGCTATTCCCAACTTGGTAAAGAATCTGCCAGGTGGGCAACAGAGCCCTTCCCAGAATTTCTCTGAGGACACTGTGGTCTCTATTTTGAACACTATCAACGAGGTTATTGCTGAGAACTTGGAGGCTGCCAAAAAGCTTCGAGAGACACAGGGTATTGAGAAGCTGGTCTTGATCAACAAATCAGGGTGAGCTTAATACTTAAAATTACAACTGGAAGAGTTTAAGTATAGAGGGGAGCTATTAGGAAGGAGTGTTTCCTTTTGGCTTCTATGGTTATTTTCCATTAATTACTGTAAAAGGTGAGGTTCTCCATCTTGATTCATAAATTAATAATAGACTTTTCCATTAAATATTTTTGTATGTCTCTCTTTGGGACAGAATACAGGACTTGATCTTACCCATTTTGGCATTTATGTTCATATGTTACAGTATGTTAGAGAGAACAGGGTCTTAGCTTTCGTTGGTCTTATATCCAAATTCCATGTGGTGTTATTTTCCTCAAAAGGAACCGCTCAGAAAAGGAAGTTCGAGCAGCAGCACTTGTATTACAGACAATCTGGGGATATAAGGAACTTCGGAAGCCACTGGAAAAAGAAGGATGGAAGAAATCAGATTTTCAGGTAAGGTAACTCTTAGGGTCTGAGACATTCACCTTTTTTTCTCGATGTCAGGTAATGCTCTGTGTTTAGTTTCTTTTCTTTCACTATCACATTAAGTGTACTTTTGACCGTAGACACTGGTAGTAAAGAAATCATTTGGTTTGCTCCTGCCCATGTGAATGGTGCCAACAGTTGATTTGCTGCCAAAATAGCTCTGGTTTTCCTCTGTGTCACGGAGCACTGTATATACTAGTGGCCTGTTTTACTTTCCTCAAATCTGCAGCAGCAGATTTTCTCAATCTAGGTCTTCTGATAGTATGAGTGTTTGGTATCTTTGTAATCTTCTATTCCGGAACACAGAACCCATAATATCCTAGTTTGTTTTACTATGTAGGTATTTACTTAACCCTTATTCACTTCCTGTCAGAGTTGTATTTGGGAACAGGAACCTAAAGATCTGTGCCCACTAGGGAATAAGATGTTGGTAAATTCAATACTCTGACATTATTGCATTTTATGTTTGCCTCCAGGTGAATCTAAACAATGCATCTCGAAGCCAGAGCAGTCATTCATATGATGATAGCACTCTTCCTCTTATTGACCGGAACCAGAAATCAGGTACAGTATCCAGAGGCATACCCTCAGCTTTTATTCCTCTTCTGCTATTCTTTAGTGGGCTTATTATCTAAGAAATAGGATATATATTTATTTTTGAGTGAGCTAGTCTTTGGTAGAGAGTAATAATACTTCATTTCAGAGGTATTATAATGCATAAGTTGGTAAGTGTGATCATTAGAAAATAAAACAGGCAGTTAGTCCAGGTGTGACGCGTCTTTGCAAGTGAACTCAAAATGCTAGTGTCTGTTTTCTCTATCTGAGATGTAACTGACACACAACATTGTACAAATGTAAGGTGTACAACATGATTTGATATATGTATATAT
This sequence comes from Murina feae, assembly GCA_004026665.1. NCBI lineage: Eukaryota > Metazoa > Chordata > Mammalia > Chiroptera > Vespertilionidae > Murina > Murina feae. Next base: position 14,653 of record PVJC01023351.1, on the reverse strand, counting down.
TGCAAAATGATAATTTTTCCTTGATATTTCCATATAATATCAAGTAATACATGTTTACTGTTGTAAAATTAGAAAATAACAGGCAACCAGAAAAACAACAACAAAATCATTTATTTCTATTGCCTAGAGATACCCACTGCTATTTTGGGTTATATTTTTAAAACCCTTTTATCCTATGAACAAATTTTTCACTTAAGTATATATTGTAACCCTTATATTCTTATTTTATATTTATTTATTATAGCCCTTATATTTTTTATTTTAATTTTTTTATTGATTATTTTTAGAGAGAGGGGAAGGGAGACCTATAGATAGAAAGAAACATTGATGAGAGAGAGAGAGAGACATCATTGATTGGCTGCCTCTTGCACATCCTCCACAGGAGATTGAGCCTGCAACCTGGGCATGTGACCTGACTGGTAATTGAACCATGACCTCCTGGTCCATAGTTCGATGTTCAACCACTGAGCCACACCAGCTGGGCATGGATCCTCATAATTTTTAAGACTGTAAAGGGGTCTTGAGACCAAGTAATTTAAAAGTTGCTGGTTTAGAGAGAAGGGATCTTTATATTAGGAGTCTGTTGGGAAGGGATTGCTTTAAGTCCCATGAAGGCTTTGTCTAGTGCCTGGCACATAGTGGATAGTCAGTAAAAATTTGAAAAAAGGGATGAAAGACAGCCAGAGAACAATTTTTATGATGAGTTTAAATTTTGAAAAGTTCTGTTTTTTAGTTGGATAACTTTCTGTCTTCATATAGATAAGAAACCTGATCGGGAAGAAATTCAGATGAGCAATATGGGGTCAAACTCAAGATCATTAGGTAGGTGATTAATTCCTGCCTATGGATATGGAGTAATATTTCGTTGTGATGAGAACTGTCTGGCTCTGCAGTGTTTTCTAGCACCCTCACCATTACCATTCTGGAAGAGCATTGGTTGGACATTGCCATTTGGAAATTTAATGAAACTTGATCCATCTACTTCCACATTCCCATTTGCTCAAAGTTAAAAAAAAAATCATCATATGCACCCCCCATTCCTACAGAACCTAAACTGTTACTCACGGCGTTTCATAGTCTGATGCCAGGCTCTTTCTCTTCATGTGCTCTGTTTCAGCCCACCTGGTCTAACTTGCTCTTCTATTTCTTCACTCTATACTTCCTTGATTTTGCTCATGTAATACCTCTTACTGCAATGTCCTTCCCATTTGCCTTTCTAAATTCTCTCATCCCCAAAAACTTAACTGAAATCCTGTCTGCTTTGTTAGGCCCTTACCAACTATGGCAGCACACCTCACTCTCGTTCCTTAATAGACAGACCTCACTGAATGTTTAGCTTGATTAGCACACAGGATGGGGCATACATGAAACACAGAGTTTATTCTTGTATTATTATTTATTAATTACTGCATTATTTTCCGTACCAACAACTAAACTTACCTTTGCCCACCTTGTGTTTCAGATAAATTGTCTTCCCAGTTATATTCAAGTTCTCTTTAGGTCAGGGGCCACCAGACCTTAATGCCTTTCTGGAACATTTGGCAAAGCTCAGTTCCTAACAGAGGCATCTAGTTCACACGTAATCTGCTTAATATACAGCATACACTATAGAGGGATAGCATGTTTCTGTGTGTTTCTTTCTTTAGATAACAACTATTCCACAATGAATGAGAGAGGGGACCACAATAGAACACTGGATCGATCCGGGGATCTAGGTGAAATGGAGCCATTGAAGGGAACACCCCTGATGGTAAATTTTCTATGTACTGTTGTCCTTCTGCAGCTGATTCTATTTTGAAGCCTTCATGTTTGTGAAATAGGAAAAAATACGTAATGAAAGACTGCATCCTCTTCTGGGTAGGGGCTTTTGGGAAAAGTAGGAGTTTTAACTCCTGTTGGTATTTTTTGGGTCTTTATACTGTGACGTTCGATCAAGATGGAAAGACTATAAATGTGTTACTGACATGACTAACACTAACTAGTCTATTCATATATGTTACTCTCTTCCTGTTCCTACCTGTGTTTTCTTGAAATCTTGCCCCTCTCTTACTATTACCTTGTTTTGAGTTTACAGATTTGGGCATTATCCCTAGATCTAGCACATACTCACACAGTTTCTATTTCCTTATTCCCATACTAACAAATTGCATGTGTTCACAGCAGGACGAGGGACAGGAATCTCTGGAGGAAGAATTGGATGTGTTGGTTTTGGATGAGGAGGGGGACCAAGTGTCTTTGCCCCCCATGGTATGTTCTCTAGCCACCCCAAGGTCATCACTGAGGAAGGAGGCTCTGTGTGCCAGCGGTTTGCCAATCATGCTGATCTGATCAGGCCAGAGACACTAGTCTCAGCCACATGGTGCTTGGGATGCTTTTCTGTGATTATTACCTAAGAGCCTGGGGCAGGCTGTTGGTGATCTGATTCTCCATTATGTGCTACTTTCCTCCTTCCAGATTTGTTCAACTGACTTTTAGTTCTCCTTATTTTCAACCCTATTAACATCTCCTTCTCTTTTTTCCTTACAGCAAAAGATTTAGCATCATGATCTCCGCTACATCTGGGCATATAATATATGTACTTTTATTTTTTGGTGGACTGATGATTTCCCCCTTTCCTTCGCTGGACTATTGTGCCAACCGCCAGGCTGCCTGCCCTAATAGCCCTAAGTGGCTGCCTTCTTTCCATCGACTCCTTCTTCCAGTGAAGCTTAATTGTTCCTCCTCCCACCCCAGATCCTCTCCAGTTGCTCCCAAGAACCCTGACTCAGTTGTATGCATATCTTGAGAAACTGCTGCAGATTAGCTCTTTCTGCCAGCTCTCTCTGGAACTCTTGGCCTCTGCGGAGGGAGAGAGAGAGAGAGTGGGAGTCTTCATTGGAAGCCGTGGGAAGAACTAGAAGTCACATGCTATAAATGCATTACACAGCAATCTGATAAACCGATGATTCTTAAAAGATTTTTTTTTCCTGGTGGGGAAGGGACTTTTTGTTTTTGCTTTTGTTTTTTTGATGGGAAGTGTGAGCTCTTCCTTATTCCTAATGGCTATTTTTGAAGCAAAGAAGGCTGGCAACATTGGCACATACCATCTGGCAAAGGCCCTTGAGTAAGTGAAGGTCTCCTAGAACTGAGATTAAGAAACCTGGCTCTCATCATCTCCAGTGCAGGGACCATCAACGACTACAGACTCCATCTCTTTTCCAAGCCTCGTGCCAACTGTGGGGTGCTGCCACTGCCCCTTACCGAGACCATCCTAACTCTCCTCTCACATCTTATGATAATGTCTGCTAATTTGGCTCTGCCATTTGCAAGAGGCTGTAGAAAGAGGAGAATGTGTCCAGGAAGACTTTTTGGGTGAGAAGGAGCAGAAAGGTGTCTTCTGGAGAAGAGAAGGAACCTCTAGGAGCAGCTAGTAGGAATGTACATGAATCAGTCTGAAACTGGCAGGAACCTTCAAAGCTGGCTTCCCCCTGCCCTATTCTCCTTTTCCCACCCATGTAGCCCTGTCCTTCCTGCCTACTCCCTGAATTGGTTAGTTGACTAAAGGACTTGATGTACATACTTCTGCCCCCTTTACCCTAAAAGGTGGGGGTTGACCCTGGCTTTGCCTCTTCTTTGTGCCTTTGGCCTGGGATGCACCTCCTCCTTCCCTTCCATGTGCCTTTCTTTGCCTCTGCAGTTTCTTTTTTCATGATTTTTGCAAATTACATTTTGTTGATTCTTATCCACTATTGGCCCTAAATAGAAAGAAGAGGAAAGGTGACCTAGAGTCTCTCAGATTCTCCAGTGGGAATTCGTGTAGCCTCTAATTTCAGCCATAGCAAGCTTTTCGCTCAACAGTATATAATTGGGATTTTGCAAAAATCCTGTTCTAATGATAACAGAATGAGGTTGGTGGGAGGAGTGAGTGGTATGACTCTTATTCTTTAGTTGTCCAGAGTATACCATCATCTCTGAAGGGGTTGCAGGGAATTCATGCCTCCCTCCGCCTCTAGATTCTCCTTTCATTTTAGTGTATATTACCTGTTGGGCTAGAGGAATCAGCTGCTATGCTGGTTGATTTTTTTTTTTTTTTTAATCCTTTTCCTTACTTGCCTTTGACTCCTCCCCTTAATCTAAAAGCTCTGTTCAGTGTAAACTGGAAATCTTCATCCTTCTCCACTCCCCCCTTCCCTTATATATGGAGGCTATGGGGTAGGAGAAAAGTGCACAATCCATTGGCCTCTTCTCCTTCCTCTATGCATTAAAATCCCTTATTTCCCCTTTTCTGTCTTCCCATTTCTTCCCACTCCTTTTCTGGCAAAAGGAGCCTTTTCCTTCTTTGACCCTAAGAACATACTGCACAGGGGAAACTGCCCCAGTTCTTTGGCCTGGCCCACTTTTGGTTTTTCTTGTCCTTTCTGCTCTTTTGCTGGTGCTCTTTTTATTGGTGGGGCGTGGGTAATAGAACAGCCATGGGCTTTTGGGGACCTTTAACTGTCTTCCTCCTCTCCTCCCTCCCCCAACCCTCCCCCGTTTATAGAAACACTAAACATTCAATTCCAGAGAACCAAAAATTGCACCTTCCCACCAAACACTACTAAGGGGCATGTCTTCTGCTCCATACCTTTTCTGTTTTTCTTTTTCTTGTTAATGCTTTTAAAAACAAATGAGTTTTTTATATAAATAAAGTTTTTAAAGTGTGTATGTGGGGGCGTCTGTGTCATTTCTTCACTTCAATCTCCTTTTTATCTTGGTTACTTTTTATGTATTGGTATGTGTTCTTTTTCTCTCCAGAGCACCAAGAAGGGGGTTGTACCAGGATGGATTTATTTTTAGCTCAATCTCAACTTTATCAAGCAACATTCTTTTTAATTGTATATGAAACATTTTTCCTCTGAAGATTCTTAACAATTAAATGTGACTAAGTCGAGCCTGGGGAGCTTATTGCTAACTTAGAGATAGAAAAGTGAAGTATAAAGAGTTAACGACTTCCTTAGTCACTGAGCTTTTTTTTTTTTTTGCAACATTGACAAAACCAACGTTTAATAAAACCCATTGCACTACAAGACCATCTTAAATGTAACATTTCTGAGTAGAAGATTAGAAGCTATAAACTCCAATAACCTTCTAATAATTATGGAAATACAGGATTAAGAGGCTTATGTTTAGAAATAATAAAAACTGGGTCATACCGAAGCTTCTCTGGCTATCTGCAACCCGTTAGTAAAAAGACAAGGGACAGGCCCGTGGCTTCCTTTGTGTCCTACCAACTATGTGGGCGGGTAGCAAATACTTGTTGGGTCACAAGGGATTGTCTTTGCTGCAGTGATCAGGGATTAAGACCTGTGGAAAGAGACATTTTTTCTGGGGCCCATATTTCCTGTTTTATAATAAAAAGAATTTATGTAAAATGTTTCTGTATGCCCAATCTTTAGATTAAAATATATATATATAGCTGCTTCTAATGTTGGTCATGTCTCAATTTTGTTGAATAGGTTTTGGGTATGAAAACTTTCTTGGGCTAGGAAATGTAAGCATTATAACTGATGCTATTTAAAGTTTGATAGTTTAGTTTTAGGTTAGAAGGATGAAGCACAGAACCAAAAAAACCTATTAGGAGTTTGTTTTCCAAAGAGGTTTGATAGCCGTACCTAAGATAGTGGTTTTGTTTGTTTGTTTGTTTGTTTTAACCTATATAAATACCTAGTTGCTGGTGAATAGAGTGGACTTTATCATATTTTGCATTACCCACTGGCATTGAGGTATATACAAACCTTATTCTCTCCCTGGGTTGGTTCATTTGTTTTATTCAACAAATATTTATTGAGCATCTTCTATATGCTAGGCATTGTTGTGGATGTTAAATTTTAGAGACTGAAACATCCACAACAATGCCTAGCATATAGAAGATGCTCAGTTTTTCTGGACAAGGTTATAGGTTATGTTCAACCACTCTTCTGCCTAAATGAGGCTTTTATGGTGAACATGGGTGTAAAACAACCAACTGTAATGAGTTTTGCTGTGACATACTTTCTGATAGCCTAAAACTATGACCTTACTTGTCTGCTTGTTTTTTTCGTGCTGAACTAATACACTTTGTTACAAACTGGAAACATTTCACCCAGGAAGAACAAGGAGCAGTCTTTCTCATTTTGTCTATTTTTATATCAAGTAAAGGGTAATAAAGGTTCCTCTTGGTATTGGCATAGTTATAGACCTAACTAGATATAGCCTGATAGATTTGCGAAGTACACAAGAATCACCAGGTTTCCCATGCTATTTCCAAAAATTTGACTCAATCGATGGTATTCAGGATACTAAAAAAAAATTTTTTTTAAAAAAAGCATCACTGAGGGAAAGACAGAAACATTGATGTGAGAAAACACATTGATTGATTACCTCCTGCACTCAGGGCCTGGGAGAGGGAGGACCCTGCAACCGAGGTACATGCCCTTGACTGGAATCGAACCTGGGACCCTTTGGTCTTCGAGCTGATGTTGTATCCACTGAGCCAAACTGGCTAGGGCAGGATTCTAAAATCTTGTAAGTCACCTGTTTATTCTAATGTGTGTGGTTAGTTGCAACTTGAGACACTGATCTATTGACTTGCTTAAGGTTCCAGCCTCTAACTGGAATCCAGTATGACTGGCTCCAACTCCATCAGTAGTGGTGTGCAGTAATGACCAAGTAAGGAAGAATTCTAGAGGAAAGAATGTCACAGGAATGAATTGCTTACTGTAGAATTTGAAGTCATAGTGATAGGCTGATGTGTATCTTGTGCGTTGGAGAAACTTCTTATCTTGCAAACTATTATCATGTAGGTAATGCCCAGGCTGCTAAGAGGTGAGGTTAGTCTTTGATATGGGGCCCTCTGTGCCGTAGAGACTCCCCTGGAATTGCTAACTTGGGCTAAAGTGTCACTTCTGGCAACAAAGGATACCTCAGCTAGGGAGCCAATGAAGTTGTTGGGAACTTAAAGTCACTCCCACAGGACAACCTACCTCAAGAAATAAAGTACAAAGAAGTAAGAAAAGGTGGTGTAGGAGCTAATTTCTTTTTCATGTAACCTTATGACCTTGAATTTCCTGTTGGCTGTCTCCTTAAAGTATTAGTTCTTTGGCAGATCCACCCAGAATTCAGGGGCAGACGTATGTGGAGGGAAAGGCTGGAGGAAGTGAGGTAGGAAAAGCATTGGTAAGAAGAATTATTTTAGCCTGTCCACATTATTGTTGACATGAAGACGTCCAAACCTGGGAAAATTTTTATGAAAATTTATTTGAGGCAAACAGGATACACCTGGAAGCAAGATCTCAATAGACTGAGAAAAATACTTTCTAGAGTGACAGTTTGAAGTTTCTTTACGCATTTGGAATTAAGGAGGGAACCATAGAAAATAAATGGAGGTGGGAGAAAGCAAGGTCGGGGATTCCATTATGTGCTCCCTAGAGGGTGGTTGTACCTCTCAGGGTATAAAAAGGATTCCTCCAGGATTTCAAAGGTGTGTTAACCTAGATACACAAGAACAATGGACCTCTTATCCTGTTTAGATAAATCCTTTACTAAAGTTCTAGGTCTATGTGCATGACTACTCACCATGACCTCCCCAGTTAGGAAACTCTGATCAGATCACCCTGTGAGGTTGCTTTCTGTAGATATCCTTTCTCATCCACAACCTCCTGACAGGTGTTTCTCCTTTTATATTGTATGAAGTGATCAGGGCCAGCTATCCACAAATGGATTGAATCAAGAACTTTATACCTGTTAGTAGTAGGAGCCATAGGTATTATCGTAAGTACATGACAACTAGTTTTTGGATCCTTTTAGTTCAGAAAAAGTGCTATACTTCTCTCATGTTCAAGTCTATTGTTTAAAAGGACAGGTTCTTCCTCTTTGAGGATACAGAAGGGATTACTATATCGCTGCCTCTCTGCAGATCTCTCGTGCTAATGGACAAAGAGTTTGAATGCCTTAAGTCATGTGCCTGAGGAAAAGAAAAAGAAGTATGAAATATCCCTGGTGACATGGCAGACACTTAGTCTGCTCTGGTCTTCACTTTAATCCTCTCTTTGCCTTTTGCAAACTTTGGACTCTGGGCCTTATTACAGCCCACTCTGTTATCAGAATCAAGGGTGGGGGCAGTGTAGTGTGTATAGCTGGAACTCATTCAGACTTCTGTTTTTGGCATTGTGAAAAGTCCTTTCAGCAGAAACAAGAGCTCCTGGAGGTAAAATGTATTTATCAAAGAAACTTATGTACACATTGTTGAGTAAACATTAAATTAAGGAATTCACAGATTTTTCAAAATGAAGTGAAAACTGGATTCCTAAGAAGTAAGCAATGGCTAAAGTTAGCCTTTGCTCAACTTTTGCCAAACTCTAGTGACTCACAGGGTATAGGAAACAGAAAAAGGAATCTGGCAACTAACTCGAGGTAAAACTAGTATACCCTCAGTATTAAGGTGAACAAGAAATAAACCGTAGAAGGGAGCAGTGAGGAACATAATTGTCTCAGTATTGGTGATAGATGGAAAGAAAAATAATACAGTATCTTTCCTGAGAATTCATAACACAAGATGGGCCCTCTGAGGGTTTCCCCAAATTTACACTACCTGTGTGATCCAGAATATCTTACCTGGGGAATTTACAGCGATACTCAATTGGTTATGCCACCAGGTTATTTCCAGAAGCAAATGTTATCCTCTAAGGCTTCAAAAATTATAAGATGCACAAAGAAGGCATCATAAGGGAAAAGGGAGACAGAAAGATAAGCTGATCCTTAGATATTTCAGATGTTGGCATTGTCACACAAACCATGAAATAACATTTTGGCTCATGAACTAAAACAAGTTTGAAAATAAGACAAAAACAACCCCTACAAAAACCTAGCTGACTTTGAAAAAAAGCTTTTTTGAATTAGAAATGAAAAATACAAATTTGAAATTGAAAGGGTGCTAGTGAATTAAAAGATAGTTCTCAAGAAATCCAGAATACAGTCCAGAGAATGAGAAAGAGGAGAAGGAAGAATGGAAAATAGCAAAGAAGTTGAGTTGTAGATAATAGAAGGCAACAGAGAAGATCTAATATACATCATCTGGAGCTTCTGGAGAAGACAACAGAAAGAAAGAGCAACATCCAAAGAGATAGTGGCTGATAAATTTTCAGATTTGGTGAAAGGCAACAAAACCTCAGATTTAGGAATCCCAATGAAGTCCAAGTGAAATTAAAGATGATACATAACAGAAATATCAAGGTGAAATGCAGCTTAAGGAAAGCAGCCCAGACAGGTGGCTTCTTAGCATCAACAATGAAAGGCAGAGAACAGTGGAATACTGTTCTTATAAAATTCTTACCTTTTATCCTGTTAAGAACAAAACTATTATGGAAATTGACATTTAGTAAAACATTTAAGAAAGAGCTAACTAAAGACATTTTCAGGTAAAAGCAAAGTTTGCCACTCAAAGTGGGTCATTCTACAGGATGTTCTTACGGCAGAGGAAAATGATCTCAAATGGAAAGTCAGATGCAAGAAGGAACACTGAACAAAGGTACTGATAAAGAACGTTGATAAAAGTAAGTAAGCATTAACTGGAAAAGGCAGTGTGTAATTTGTGGGAGGGGAAGTAAAATACTGGTAAGTTGTGATTAGAACACTGGTTTTCATGTTCTTATACTCAGGAAGAAATTAAAGATGTTGATTAACATAAGACTTTTGTGATACTAAATATGCATAACCACTAACAAATAGAGCACTCCTGCCCTGGCCAGGTGGCTCACTTGGTTAGAGCATCATCCTGATATGCCAGGGTTGCAGATTTGATTCTGTCAGGGCACATGCAATAATCAACCAGTGAATGCATAAATGCCCAAACAACAAATTTATGTTTCTCTCTTCCCCCTCCCCTTTTCTCTCTGTCTAAAAAAGTAAATAAATAAAAATAGGGCAAGTAGAACAAGTAGAAAAGGAGGAAGGTAAGAGAAGGCTGAAGGGATTTAGAGCTGGTGTTGCCTCTGATAGACTGTCCTGGGCTCTAAGGGCACCAGTTGCAGGAGATGAGAAGCCTATATCTATATCACAGTACTGGAGCATAGTATGTGGTAAATGAAGTAGACGTGTGCGGAAAAGGAGAAGTGAGTGAAGTGTAAGAAGGGGCAAAGATAATAGTTTCAAGACAATTTCCATTATAGCAAAGTTGAAATTTAAATAAAAATTGCTAGCTGGTATGTGAGTTAGCTGACTTAAAGACATGTCAGAACATTATTTTCATATCTTGCTGACCAAATTGCTGACTCTTTGAGGACAAAGTCATAGGAATGGCTTCATCATATCCTAACAGAGCTTGACCCAGAGAAGGGCTGGGCTAAGCTGAGGGCTGCCTTTTGACATGAAGGAGATGTATCACTTTTTTTTTTTTTTTTTTAAGGGACTAGTGGCTTTAGAGAAGAAGAGGTCAAGGGAGAGTATTGGGCTGTTCGAGCTCAAAGCTGTGTCATGATCATCTCGGCTCTAAGAGAGGCTTTCTCAAGGATTTTACTTCTGATTTTGGATTTTTTGTAAAATCACACTGTGACACACATCTGCAATTGACATTTTTTTTCATTAAAAATTTTTTTTTCATTTTCTTAATTTTTAAAAAATTGTTTAAAGTATTACATATGGCCCTGACCGGTTTGGCTCAGTGGATAGAGCATCGGCCTGCGGACTGAAGGGTCCCAGGTTCGATTCCGGTCAGGGGCATGTGCCTTGGTTGCTGGCACATCCCCAGTGGGGAGTGTGCAGGAGGCAGTTGATCGATGTTTCTCTCTCATTCATGTTTCTAACTCTCTATTCCTCTCCCTTCCTCTCTGTAAAAAAATCAATAAAATATATAAAAAAAAATAAAGTATTACATATGTCTTCTTTTTCCCCAACTGGCCCCTCCCAGGCCACTCCCCACCCAGGACAAGCCCCCACCACCCCAATGTCTGTGTCCATTGGTTATGCTAATATGCATGCATATAAGTCCTTCCTATACCAAATTTTACTTTCATTTTAGTAGACAAGTAACTGTTTTAAGTTACCTCCTGGTACTGCTATTTGCCAGCCAGGAGTGTTGCAGTAGGAGTGTTACTTCTAAATATGGCAATGTTTGTGTAGTTACTTGAATATTTTATTGCATATTTGCCCTTATTCATAAAAGCATAGTAGAAAATGAAAAAAATACAGTTTGATATTAATGATTTTACGGTTGAGATAAAGATATTTTTCTGCCAAAAAAATAAATTTGATGCTTACTGAATTTAAGCAAGTCTGACAACTGTGTGCAATTATAAAAGAAACCGACAAGATTTAAAACATATGTACAAAATGCTGTAAAGATGTTGCCAAAGTTTGTGGCTGAGAGGTAAAGTGTGTGGGGGTATCAATGTGTGGATCTTTACAATCAGGTGGAGTGGAATTTTATTTTGATACACTGATTTTATTTCTGGTAATTTATTTTTAACCCAGTGATGCTTGTCTCCCTTGGTAGCCATGCCTTGGGTGGGTTTATGGCAGCATAGAGCAAATACCAAAAAAAGGTCAATCCCTGGCCTTAGAGGTTTAAATATGTTTTGGAAACTCAAAACAGAGATAAAACTTTTGTGATAAAAAGCTTTGAACTTTAAAAACTAGAACCATGGCCCTAGCCTGGTAGCTCAAGTCTGGATACACCAAGGTTGAGGGTTCAATCAGGGCACATACCAGAATCAAGCAATGAATGCATAAATAAGTGGAACAACAAATTAATGTCTCTCTCTCTCTCTCTCTCTCTCTCTCTCTCTCTCTCTCTCTCTCTCTCTTTCTTCCCCCCCTTCCTTCTCTCTATAAAATCAATTTTTTAAAAAAAGTTGATCTGTTAGAATGAAGACACAGTTTCAAGAGATCTAGGGTGGACACACAGAGTTTCCATTTTTCAAAAGCACTGGTCTAAGGAAAACAAAGGTGTAAATACCTATTCATTCATGTATTGAACAGATGTTTATCAAGCTCCTACAGTGTGCTAGGCACTGATGTAGACATTGAGGATACAACAGTGAGTGGGACAGGATGTCTCTCCTCAGAATGTCCTTTATAGTTTTATAGAAAGATTTATGTAGTTGAGGTGGATAACAATGGATAATCTATTAATTAAAATTACACCATAGAGTCATCTCATATGCACATTTAACTTTTGTATTTTTTCCCTGACTTTCATGTTTTTAAAATGCTTTCCTTTTTTTGTGGTTTCTTATTCTTCCTTCAGGAGTGTATGTGTTTGGGTGTGTGCCAACTCTTGGTTTAAACTCAGATAAGATCACTCTTAGCAAATGTTACTTCGTTGTGCATTATTTAGCTTTTAAATTCAAAGTAGCTTCAGGTAACTGTCAACTATCCATCTCAGAGTTAGTTATACTGCTTGTAGTAGCACCATGCAACTTAGGTGTGTGATTCAGCAAACATTCCATAGAGATAGTTCAGCACAGGTGAGAAAAGTTTTAAAACTTCTCCCCAAAGAAACGATCCACCTCAATTATATAGAAACTAGAGGCCCAGTGCATGAAATTTGTGCACTGGAGGCGGGGGGGAGGGGGTTTGTCCCTCAGCCCAGACTGCACCTTCTTCAATCTGGGACTCCTTGGGGGATGTCTGACTGCTGGTTTAGGACACAGGGATTGGGCTTAAGCCAGCAGTTGGATATCTCTCTCACAATCCAGGACTGCTGGCTCCCAACCACTTGCCTGCCTGTCTGCCTGATTGCCCCTAACTGCTTCTGCCTGCCAGCCTGATCATCCCCTAACCACTCCTCTGCCAGCCTGATTGATGCCTAACTGCTCCTCTGCTGGCCCAATTGCCCCCAACTGCCCTCCCTTGCTGGCCCGGTCACCCCCAACTGACCTCCCCTGCCAGCCATCTTGTGATGGCTATCTTGTGATGACATGGGCATGGCCATCTTGTGACCACGTGGGGGTGGCCATCTTGTGTGAGGGCGTGATGGTCAATTTACATATTTCCTCTTTAACATGAGTTAACCAGTACCTTATTTCTGATTTTTTTCTAGTGATGTTTTAGAACCCCTTACAGATGATGGTCTAACCAACTGCCCAATTGGTAAGTGACAGAGACAAAGCAATGTATTCACTAAATCACATTTAGTTTTCCTTTCTCAAGGTGCAAAAGAAGGCTGTTTCCCAGCCTCCTTTGCAGTTCTGTGGAAAGCATAAGACTGTTTTCAGGTTAATGACATGAGGGTTGAAGTGCTGTGAGCCAACCTCAGGCCTGGTAATAAAAAACGCTGTCTTCGACCTTCTTGATCATTACCCACCATTAAAATCTTGGAGGACACAGATTGAGATGGTGACATTGTCCACATGCTGATGGATGAATATAGTTGCCCTGCAGAGTCACCTGATCAGTCTCATATTTAACTGACTGAGCTTTACTAGTTACTGTAGTATAAGATATATGATTAATACATAGATGGTCTATCTACTAACCCAGGTAGGGCCTAACACAATATGTTGCACCTAAGTGCTTCATAAATATTTTTACAGATGAATGAATTAGATTAATTTTTACCAGTTGCTTCACCATAATGTTCCAGTCTTAACTTCTCTTGTGGGCATGTTCTAAAAACTTAGCTTATGCATTAAAGAAATAGGGAGCCCCAGAGGAATTTAGGAAGTATTGGCCAAAAGAAAGAAGATGAAATGGAGGAAGTCTCACACTCAGTTTCCTGGAAAGGATTTCTTTAATTATTTAATTTTAGAATAAAGTATCAAAATTAAACATGACATCACAAAAGTTTTGGAAAATTTTTGAGAAAAACAGAAAAACATTTTCCCATGGTGCTATCACTGTAATACAACCATTATTTACACTTTTGAGTGTTCTTCCCATTCCCCCCCTCCCACTTATTTTTATTTTTATTGATTTCAGAGAGGAAGGGAGAGGGGGAGATAGAAACATCAACAATAAAAATCATTGATTGGTTGCCTTCTGCATGCCCCCTACTGGGGATTGAGCCTGCAACCCTGGCATGTGCTCTTGACTGGAATGGAACCCAGTACCCTTCAGTCTGCAGGCTGACCTCTATCCACTGAGCCAAACCAATTAGGGCATCACTCATTTTTCCTACATTTTTGCAATCACTCTAGGGTTCTGGCTGCTGTTTTCCATGTGATCATATAGTCCTTCCTCACAAGCATAATTTTTAGTGGTCCCATCATCGTCTATCTGGGGGATGAACCATTTCATCCTGTTCCATCTTTGAACAGCTAAGTTGTTTCTAATTTTTATTTTGTTTTCAAAAACAATTCTGTGATAAAATTTTTCTGTATTTAGAAAAATTTTATCTGGATCTGAAAACAGCCTTTTCAATGACCCACAACTCTCAGGATGAAGCTGATTCAGTTCAGATTGGGACTTTCTATTCATGTAAGAGCATGACTTCCTGTGTTCAACCCTAAGTTAGGTCAAGTTCAACTTCATTTGTGTAATTCTCTAAATCACATATACTCTCCACATTTCATGTATATTTAAAGATGTTCATGCCAAATACAATATTTTTGAATCAGTCTCCTAATCACAATGTCTTATCTAATGCTGTGACTGCCCAAATCTCTCTCTCTCTCTCTCTCTCTCTCTCTCTCTCTCTCTCTCTCTCTCTCTCTCTCCCTCC
>PVJC01023350.1:0-26449 GCA_004026665.1 Murina feae | reverse complement strand
CCCCACCCTGGTGCCAGGCCAAGGGACCTCAGGCTATGCCCCCCACCCAGCAGGGCTTGATAGGGAACCTCAGGCCACAGCCCCCACCTGATGGGGCTTGATGGGGGACCTGAGGCTGTGACCCCGCACAGTGGGGCTTGACAAGGGTGGGACTGGCTAGGTCTGGATCTAGCCCAATGGAGGTGGGGCTGGCCAGGTCTGGGTCTTGTACGATTTCAAGGTGTACATGGGTGGGTGGGGACTTGACTCTGGGTCCCATGGTGTGCCCCAGACTCTGACAGGAGGAAGATTTTCATATACATTTCACTAATTTTCTTTCATCTCTGACACTTCTATTATAGAGAAAGGGTAAATAGCAATATTAAAATATTTCCTCTAATTAATCCCCTTTTAATGTGCATGAATTTTGTACACTGGGCCACTAGTATGGGAATAATGCATATGGCTAATGAAGTTCAAGCTGTGATTTTCAACATAGGGACAAGATTTAGGAATGTGAATTATTTCCTAAAGGTTTTAACCTGGTATGTTCCCTCAGTCAAAAAAACCAAACAAACAAAAGTAAAAAGAAATCTAATCTAATAAAAGCGTAATATTAAAATTGACCATTTCTTCAGGACGCCTAAGCCACGCCCACCAGCCAATCCGAGCGACTGTATGCAAATTAGCCCAGCCAAGATGGTGGAGGCCACAGCCCTGGCAGCGCAGGGCGGGAGGAGTGAGCCAGCCTGTGGCCATGGTCTGGATAGAGGGGGCCGTGATCCAGGCCACAGCGTGGGCCGGTCAGTGGCCACAGCTGCAGGGTGGAAGAGGCAGGGCGGGAGCAGCCAGCTGGCCCGCCCCTTGGCTGTGGCCTTGGAATGGATCACGATCTTGTGGGGCGCGCGCACACACACACACACACACACACACACACACACACACACGGAACCTTGGAAGGAATGGGGGAGGGAGCAAAGCAGGTCAGAGGGAGGAAGTGAAGAAAAAAATTAAGGTGGGAAGAAGGAAAAGGGGAGGGTGGGCAGGGTAAAGATAAAGGAAAGAAGGAATGTGGGAAGGGAAGGAGGGTAGTAGAAAAATGGGAAGAATGATGATGGAACAGAAGTAGGAAATAAGGAGGAAAGAAAAGTTTATAAATGATGAGTCAGTAGGAAAAGTGTTACATAAAGGAGAAAAATTGTGTGAGAGGAAGAAGCCAATGAGGAAGTCAAATACAATTGTGTGTGAAGGGGATAAGATTAAAAAAGAAAGTTAATAGGGGTGACCAGGCTGGCAGGGGAGGGCAGTTAGGAGGATCAGGCAGGCAGGCAGGCAGAGTGGTTAGGGCAGGCAGGCAGGCAGGTTAGTGGTTAAGAACCAGAGGTTCTGGATTGTAAGAGTCCCCAAGAACTCCTTATTGGAGAGGGTGCAGGTCGGTCTGAGGGACCACCCTCCCCCCCACCCTCCCGTGCATGAATTTCATGCACCGGGCCCTTAGTATGCATATAAATTCATTGTTGCTCTCTTCCCAACCATCCTACCCTGCATTCCCTCTGAGATTCAACAGTCTGTTCATGCTTCTATGACTCTGGGTCTATTTTTGATCATCAATTTATTTTGTTCATTAGATTCCACATGTGAGTGAGATCATGTGATACTTACTGGTATCTTTCTCTGACTGGCTTATTTCACTCAGCATAATACTTTCCAGGTTCATTCATGCTATTTCAAATAGTAAGAATTCTTTCTTTCTTTTTTTTATTGCTGTGTGTATTCCATTGTGTAGATGTACCTTGGTTTTTTTTTTGTTTGTTTTTTTTTTTTTTAATCCACTCATCTGCTGATGGGCACTTAGGCTGTTTCCAAATCTTAGCTACTATAAATTGCTCTGCTATGAACTTAGGGGTGCATGTATTCTTTCTGATGACTGTTTCAGTTTCTTAGGATATATTCCTAGAAATGGGATGACTGGGTCAAATGAGAGTTCCATTGTTAATTTTTTGAGGAAACTCCATACTGTTTTCTATAGTGGCTGCACTAGTCTGCATTCCTACCAGCAGTATAATACGGTTCCCTTTTTTCCACATGATCACCATACTTGTCGTTTGTTGATTTGTTGATGATAACCATTCTGACAGGTTTGAGGTGACATCTCATTGTCATTTTGATTTGCATCTGTCAGATGATTTAGCAACTTTGAGCATTTTTTCATTTCTCTTGGCCATCTGTATGTCCCAGTTGGAGAAATGTCTTAATTAGGTCCATTGCCCATTTTTTAACTGGATTGTTGTTCTTTTGTTAAGTTGTATGAATTCTCTATATATTTTGAAGATTAACCTCTTATCAGATGTATCATAGGCAAATATGTTCTCCCATGCAGTGGGCTCTCTAGTTATTTTGTTGATTGTTTATTTTGCTGTGCAGACACTTTTTATTTTGTTGTAGTCCCATTTGTTTATTTTATCCTTACTCTTCATTGTCTTAAGAGATGAATTGGTAAAGATATGCTATGAGAGATGTCTGAGATTTTGGTGCCTATAGTTTCTTCTAGGACTTTCATGGTTTCACGCCTTACATTTAAGTCTTTTATCCAGTTTGAGTTTATTTTTGTGTATGGTGTAAGTTGGTGGTCTAGTTTCATTCTTTTGCATGTACCTGTCCAATTTTTCCAACACCATTTTATTGAAGAGACTGTCTCTGCTCCAATGTAGCTCTTATCTATTTTGTCAAATATTAGTTGATCATAGTGGCTTTGGTCCATTTCTGGGTTCTTTGTTCTGTTCCATTGATCTATATGCCTGTTCTTGTGCCAGTACCATGCTGTTTTGAGTATAGTTGATTTGTAGTATAACTTGAAATTTGGTATTGTGATTCCTCCAACTTTGTTCTTTTTTTCTCACAATTACTGTGCTTATTTTGGGGTCTTTTTTGGTTCTATATAAATTTTTGGAGTGTTTGGTCTAGGTCTGTGAAATATGCTGTTGATATTTTGATAGGGATTGCATTGAATCTATAGATTGCTTTGGGTAGTATGGACATTTTAATGATGTTGAGTCTACCAATCCATGAACATGGTATATTCTCTCACTTTCTCATTTTTCAAAGTCCTATAGTCTTCAGAGTACAGGTCTTTTACTCCTGATTTAAGTTTATTCCTAAATATCTTAATTTTTTTGTGGCAATGGTAAATGGGATTTTTGTTTTTTGTTTTGTTTGTTTCTCTTTCTGAGAGTTCATTGTTAGTGTATAAAAATGCTATGGGTTTTTGGGCGTTAATTTTGTATCCCGATATATTTTGTATTCATTTATTATTTTAGTAGTTTTTTGATGGATTCTTTAGAGTTTTCTTCATACAGTATCATGACATCTGCAAATCATGAGAGTTTTACTTCCTCTTTTCCAATTTGGATGCCTTTTATTTCTTCTTCTTGTCTGATTGCTATGGCTACGACTTCCAGAGCTGTGTTGAACAAGAGTAGTGAAGGAGGCATCCCTGTCCTGTTTCTGTTCTTAGGGGAAATGGCTTTAGTATGAGGTTGACTATAGGTTTGTCATATATGGCCTTTATTATGTTGAGGTATGTTCCCTCTATTCCCATTTTGCTGAGAGTTTTTATAAAAAACCAGTGTTGGATTTTGTTGAATGCTTTTTCTGCATCAGTTGATATGATCATGTGATTTTTGTCTTGCAATTTGTTTGTGTGCTGTATCACATTTACTGATATGTGAATATTGTATCAGCCTTGCAGTCACAGAATACATCCCTCTTGGTCATTATGTATGATGTTTTTAAGGTATTGCTGGATCCGATTTGCAAATTTTGGTTGAGGATTTTAGCATCTATATTCATCAGGGATATTGGTTTATAATTCTCTTTCTTTGTAATGTCTTTATCTGATTTGGGAATTGGGGAATTCTGGCCTCATAGAAAGAGTTTGAAAGTGTTCCTTCCTTCTGAAATTTTTGGAATAGTCTGAGGAGTAGAGGAACTATTTCTTTTTTGAATATTTGGTAAAACTCCCCTTTGAATCCATCTGGACCAGGGATTTTGTTTTCTGGGAGTTCTTTTTATTATTGCTTCAATTTCATTGGTAGTTATTGGCCTATTCAGGTTTTCTGAATCTTCCTAATTGAGTTTTGGAAGGTTGTATTTTTCTAGGAATATGTTCATTTCAGGCAAGTCCTATTTGTTGGAATAAAGTTGTTCATAATAGTTTTTAATGATCCTTTGCTTTTCTGTAGGGTCAGTTGTTACTTCACCTCTTTCACTTTAGATTTTGTTCATTTGGATCCTCTCTTTTTGTTTTATGGTGAGCTGGCTAGAGGTTCATCAATCTTGTTTATCCTTTTGAATAACCATTTCTTAGATTTATTGATCTTTTGTATTTTTTCCAGTCTCTAAGTCATTTATTTCTACTTTAAACTTTATTATTTCCTTTCTTCTACTTCTTCTGGGCTATTCTTGTTGTTCTCTTTCTAAATTTTTAAGTGATAGTGCTAGAAAACTTATTACTATATTACTAGTTTTTCTTTCTTTCTTTTTTTTTTTAAAATTAAATGTTATTTGTTCAGATTATTACAGATGTTCCTTTTTTTTAAACCCCCATAGCTCCCCTCCACCTGGTTCCCCCCACCCCGTGCCCTTACCCGCACCACTGTCTTCATCCATAGATGTAAGATTTTGTCCAGTCTCTTTCCATACCCTTCATGTCCCCTTCTCCCTGAGAATTGTCAGTCCATTCCCTTTCTATGCCCTTACTTATATTCAATTCACCAGTTTATTCTGTTCATCAGATATTTCTATTGACTTATTATATTCAGTTGTTGATAGATATGTATTTGTTGTCACTTTGTTGTCCATACTTTTTATTTTTACCTTTTTCTTCTTCTTCCTCTTCTTAAAGAATGCCCTTCAGCATTTCAAATAATCCTGGTTTGGTAGTGATGTACTCCTTTAGCTTTTTCTTGTCTGTGAAGCTCTTTATCTGACCATCAATTTTACATGATAGCCTTGCTGGATAGAGTAATCTTGGTTGTAGGTTCTTGCTATTCATCACTTTGAATATTTCTTGCCATTCTCTTCTGGCCTGCATGGTTTCTGTTGAGAAATCAGCTGACAGACGTATGGGTACTCCCTCGTAGGTACCTAATTGTTTTTCTCTTGCTGCTTTTAATATTCTCTCTTTGTCTTTTGCTCTTTGCATTTTAATTATGATGTGTCTTGGTGTGGTCCTCCTTGGATTCCTTTTGTTTGGGATCCTCTGTGCTTCCTGGACTTGTAAGTCTATTTCTTTCACCAGGTATGGGAAGTTTTCTGTCATTATTTCTTCAAATAGGTTTTCAATATCTTGCTCTCTCTCTTATTCTGGCACCCCTATAATTCTGATGTTGGTATGCTTAAAGTTGTCCCAGATGCTCCTTACACTATCTTCACACTTCTGGATTCTTTTTTCTTTTTTCTCTTTCAATTGGGTGCTCTTTGCTTTTTCATGTTTCAAATCTTTGACTTGATTATTGCAAACCTCTAGTCTACTGTTGGATCTCTGTATAATATTACTAAGTTTATAGGCGGATTCTAGAAAATTCTTGAAAAACCTTAAAAGCGTAGTTCTGAACTCTATATCCAGTAGTTTGCTTTCCTCCATTTCTGTCATTTGTGATCTGTTTCTTTGTCTCCTCATTTTGGCTGCTTCCCTGCATTGATAGAGTCGCTTTCTGTGCTAGATGTCCTATAGGGCCCAATGATTCAGTCTCCCCAATCACCTGGGGTGGACACTCGTGTTGTACACATTTGAAGGCTGGGTGCACAGTTTTGTAGTTATCACTGGGAGGAAATGACCTCTAGGCCTTTTTTCTTGTTGTTTGGGATTTGGAACTTTTGGAGTTCTGTCCCAGCTGCAGTCTGTTAGGTTATGCTTCAGGCAGGCAGGCGCACAGCTTGGGCGGGGTTGTAAGTTGGGTGGGGCAGGGTCTCAGAATCACCGAGGCAGAGCAACCCGCAATGGCTGTCCCTCCGCCGACTCCACGGTTTTTCCCGGTTTTGGTGTCTGCGCACCCCTGAGTCCCCGCGTCAGTGATCGCTGCGAACAGCTCTGCTAGAACACCACTGGTCTTCCTCCCCATTGCCCGACTGCCTGCATCGCATTCAGTGCGACCCCAGAGTTTATAATCTCCTTCCAAGCCATGGACCCAGGAGCTGCCACTGCCACCCTTTCACCCGTGCTGCCTCCGTTTCGCATGTCCGTACCTCTCAGTTTTGCACGGGAACTCCTACTCAGTCTCAATGCACTCCTTCTCTTGCCTTCTAGTTGTAAAGCTTCCCCTCCCTTGGTTCTGGAGGATGGCCGTTTATCTTTATAACTGTATGTTTATAATGTAGTTGTGGAGGCTGTGCGTTTAGATATATACCTCATGTCACCATCTTGGTTCCTCTTGTTTTTTTATTTTTTATTTTTAGGTTGGCTGTGAATGTCCCTCTCAAGTCTCAAGACTGCTTTCACTGTGTCCTTTAGATTTTGAATTGTTGTGTGTTCATTTTCATTTGTTTACAGGATGTTTTAAAAAGTTTCTTCTTTGATCTCTTTGATAACCCATTCATTGTTCAATAGCATGCTATTTAGCCTCCTTGTATTTGAGTATTTTTTATTGTAGTTGATTTTTAATTTTATGCCATTGTGGTCTGAGAAGATGCTTGATATGATTTCAATCTTCTTGAATTTGTAGAGACTTAGCTTGTGTCCTAATATGTGGTCTACCTTTGAAAATGTCCTATGTGCACATGAGAAGAAAGTACATTCTGTAGCTTTGGGGTGGAATGTTCTGGAGATGCCAGTTAGTTCCATCTACTCTAGAGTGTCATTTAGGATTGCTATTTCCTTGTTGAGTTTTGGTCTAGAGGATTTATCTAGTGTTGTCACTGGGGTATTAAAGTCCCCTACTATCATTGCATTGCTGTTGATCTCTTTCTTGATATCTTCCAGAAGTTTTTTTTTCAATGTATTTGAGTGTTCCTGTATTGGGTGCATATATATTTACCAGAGTTATATCCTCTTGCTAAATCGATCCCTTTAGTATTATGAAGTGGCCTTCCTTATCTCTTGTTATAGCCTTCACTTTGAGGTCTGTTTAGTCAGATATAAGTATTGCTACCCAAGAATTTTTTTTCTTTCATTTTCATTTGCCTGAAAACATTTTTTCTATTTCTTCACTTTAAGTCTGTGTGGGTCTCTTGTAGACAGAAGATATATGGGTTATTTTTTTTATCTATTCAGCTACCTTATATCTTTTGATTAGAGCATTTAATCCATTTATGTTTAAGGTTATTATTGATAAGTACTTGTTTGTTGCCATTTTTATTCCTTATGCCTGTCTTCCTTCTTCCATTTCTATTTCTTCTTTTTAACATAGCCTCTTTAGCATTTCTTGCATTGCTTATTTGGTGGTAATAAATGCCCTGAGTCTGTGTTTGTCTGCAAAGCTCTATATTTTACCTTCAATTTTGAGTATTCTTGGATTCAGTCTCTTGCTTTGCATCACTTTGTGTACTTCATTCCCTTCCCTTCTGGCCTGATGTGTTTCTGTTGAGAAATCAGTTGTTAGCCGAATGGTAGACCCCTTGTAGGTAACTTTCTGTCTCTCTCTGGAAGCCTTTAAGATTCTCTTTGTCTTTTATGTTTACCAATTTAATTATGATGTGTCTTGGTGTCAGTCTTTTGGGTTCATCTTGTTTGGGACTCTGTGTGCTTCTTGGGCTTGTATGACATTTTTCTTTCCCAAATCAGGGATGTATTCTGTCATTATTTCTTCAAACAGGTTTTCTATTCCTTGCTCAGCTTCCCCTTCTGGCATCCCTGTTATATGGATGTTGTTTTGTGTTGTCCCAAAGCTCCCTTAGACTCTCCTCTTGCTTTTTAAGTTTTTTTCCAGTTGCTGCTCTGCTTGGATGTTTTTTTCTTCTACCTTGTCTTCTAAATTGCTGATTTGGTCCTCAGCTTCTTCTAGTCTACTGTTGAAACTTTACATTGTGTTCTTTATTGCAGCTATGACATTTTTAATTTACTCTTGATTCTTACATGTGTTGGCAGATTTCCATCCAGATGTTTGAGCATCCTTATAACTATTACTCTGCATTCTTTCTCTGCCAAATAGCTTGCCTCCATTTCATTTAGTTCCTTTTCTGGTGATTACTCCTTTTCTTTCATTTGGGGGTTGTTTCTTTGTCTCCTCATTTTTCTGTTCCTTTGTAATTGTTTCTATGTATAGATTAAACTGCTATGCCACCCTGATTTTTTGGATTGGTCTTATGTAGTAGATGTTTTGTGGGACCAAGTGGTGCAGTCTCTCAGGTCTTCTGTGCTGAGGGTTCTAAGGAGGCCCTCTACTTGAGATATTTGAGTTCTGCCGATTTATTGAATGTTATTGTCCTGTTCTTGGATGGAGTCTCCTCTTAGGGTGTCTGATTATGTGGCTTTCTCTCTACCACATTGTGCTAACCATTGTAGAGGTGCTGACTAAAAAGCACAAAATACAACATGACAAGACATGACACAAAAGGAACAGAACACAAATGTATATAAGACACCTATAACTCCAACAAAAGGGACTACCAGAAAAAAAATTAGGAAAGAGAAAAGAAATAAAAAACAATAGAGGAAAATGAAAAAGAAAGAAAGAATACACACAAAAACACACACAATAAAACAAACAAACCAAAGAGCATAAATAAAAAACACCCAGAAAAAATGGTGGTGGTGTGGTGGTGGTGGTGGGGATCTCACTAAGATCCATGAAGCTCTCATGAAGGTCCTTCAGTAAGTTTATAACCATGGTTTTGAACTCTATATCCAGTAATTTGCTTGCTTCCAATTCTTTCATTTGTGACATTTCTTTTTCTCTGTATTTTAGCTGCTTCTCTATGTTTGTTTATATGTATTAGATAGACCTGCTATGTCTCCTGGAGTTGGTAGAGTGGCCTTGTGTAGCTGGGCACTCTACATGTGCCCCTGTGTGGGCTGTGTGCAGTCTTGTAATTGAGCCTTGAGATCTGTTGCCATCACTGGGAGGAATTGATCTCCTGGCCAATTGGCTGTGAGGACCAGCTGAGGCTACAGTGGGGCTTCTGTGCAGAAAATACCCCTATGGAGTAGGACTTGCTTCAGTAGGGCTTTGGTGCTCACTGAGTCTGTGTCTTGAGTGTGTTGTTTACGGATTTGTAGAGTTGTAATTTGTTATAGTCTGAAGCTGTCTATTGGGCGCACTGGCTCTAGGAACTCCAGGGAGGTGCAAAGTCAGCCACTGGCTGGAGCCAACTGGCAGGAGCCAACTGGCAGGAGCTACAGAGAGATCTGCAAATGGTTGCTATTTGTATTGGTCTTGGAAGTGCCCAAGTGAGGCCCAGCTGTGAAGCAAGGCAGGCTGGTGCTAGTGCCGGGTCTTCGGCCTTTTATTTATTTAAAAAATATATTTTATTGATTTTTTGCAGAGAGGAAGGGAGAGGGATAGAGAGGTAGAAACATCAATGAAAGAGAAACATTGATCAGCTGCCTCCTGCACACCTCCTACTGGGGATGTGCCTGCAACCAAGGTACATGCCTTTGACCAGAATTGAACCTGGGACCTTTCAGTCCACAGGCTGACGCTTGATCCACTGAGCCAAACTGGTTAGGGCATTGGCCTTTTATTAATAGGTTTGGGGCCTGCTGACACCAGCTGCAGCTTGTTTGAGAGATTTTAGGAAAGTCTGAAGCCTGAGCCAGGACAGGCCATTCATATGTAAAAGCTGCTGCAAACAACTTGGGTGGGGCTGCAAATTGGATGGGACATGGTCTCAGGGAATCACTAGGGTGGAGCAAACAGTATGTGCCAGGCTTATAGAGACTCAGATATGGCCCTGTCAGTCAGCTCTGGGACAGGGGAGGTCTCAGCACAGGAACAATGACCCCTGAAGCATCCCTGTCTATGAGAAAGCTGCTTCTGAGTTCCTGCCCAGATGTCAGACAATCCAGTTCCTCCCTCTATGTGTCTGGGTCTCCCAAAGCTGTCCTGTGCTGGAGCTGAGTCCAAGTAAGTTCATGTACTGGCCCCTTAAAAGGAACACCTAGGTTTCCAGCAGCCTCCATGTCATTTAGCCACAGTCCCCACTGTGAAAACCAGCCTGTAGTTAGGGGGACTTTTCTTCCCAGCTCTGGAACCCTAGGCTGCAGTTCTGGTGTGGGGCTAGGACCTTTGCTCTGCAAAGATGATCTCCCTCCCAATTTAAAGAACAGCACATGTGGGTGTTGGACCAGCCCATTCGGTGCCTCCACCTCTCCTACCTTTCTCGATGTACTCTCTTCTTTACTTCTCTAGTTGTAGGACTTCCATTCAGCCAGCTTTCAGGTGGTTTTGAATGATGGGTGTTCTGTATTTTAGTTGTAATTTTGATGTGGTTGTGGGAGGTGATGAGTGCAGGCGTTTACCTACACCGCCATTTTGGTTCTCTTCTCTACTGATTTTTAGAGAGGTGGAAAGGAGGGGGAGAGACAGAGAGAGAAATATTGATGTGAGAGAGACACATCAATTGCTTGCCTCTTGCATCAGAGCTGGGGATTATGCCTGCCACAGAGTTATGTACCCTTGACCAGAACCTAACCTGCAACCTTTCAGTCTGTGGGCTGATGCTGTATTCACTGAGCCAAACTGGCTAGGATGCCCCCACCTAGTTTTAGCAATTGTTGATATTTTGCTATATTTTTTTTTTCCTGAGCTATTTGAAAGTACATTATGGACATCACAGAATTTCACTTCTAAATATTTCAGCATCCATCTCTAAAAAAATAAGAGACAATGTCTAGCTAACCTTAAGTGGTCACATATTTCTTTCATTTTATCCTTGAGAGATGAGGATGATGACAGATGTGGAGACTGAGGCTTGAGGGGTGGCCTGTCCTGTCCAAGGTCACATAGCAGAGGGCTCAGGGAGGAGACCTGTAATCTAGGAGGTGGGCTGCAGGTGTCAGCCCAGGCCTGGCAGAGATGGGATAGGAAGGATAAATGATCTGGAGCTGGGCAGGTGGCTGAGTAGGACTTCCCTTTAGTGGATCCTCTGGCTCAGGCTGGAGGTTCAAGCTGGAAACAGGAAGCATCTGTCTTTTTAAAAATATATCTTTATTGTTCAAAGTATTACATATGTCCCCCCTTTCCCTCATTGACCCCTCCACCCTGCACCTGTTC
This sequence comes from Murina feae, assembly GCA_004026665.1. NCBI lineage: Eukaryota > Metazoa > Chordata > Mammalia > Chiroptera > Vespertilionidae > Murina > Murina feae. The sequence continues at coordinate 15,260 of PVJC01023350.1, read as the reverse complement.
CCCCCATAGGCCTTCACCACACTATTGTCTGTCTTTTAATTTAATCATCTCTTCCTTTTGTTTGCTGTGGGGATTAATCAGGAACTGTAGCATCAGGAAAACCTAAAATAGCTTTTTGTGTTACTAAGTCATAATATAGGTGGGTACTTGGTACTTAGGAGCGTGGAGTAGGGAGAGTCTGGGGAGTCAGAAAGGCTGCAGTAGAGGAGAACTTGGATTGTATCATGAAGAGGGTGAGAGGAGCTGTGGGTGGGGTCAGGCCAGAGAGGAGGTGAGGCTGCCTAGATGGGCCTGAATTGGTTCCAAGGAAAATGGGGAGCCATAGAAGTTTTCTGAGTAGAGGACATGTGAGGATGATCCCTCTGGCTCCATAGTAGGGAGTGCTGGAGAGGGCATGCTGGCTGGGAGGCTGGTCTCAGGTGAACTTGTGGGGGAAGGGAGGATGTGAGTTTGAGATAGACAAGATGGGAATGGGAGGTTGATCCAAATCCTGGTGCTTATTTCATCTCCTTGCTCTGTGGCTCCAGGCCTTCCCTGGACCCTGGGATGGGGGTCGACTGAAGGTGTATTTTCCTTTACACTGTATAAAGTCTGCTCACCTATGACCCTTAGTAGATCTTGGAACAGTCCCCTGAGGTACATAGAGCAGACACAGTAGGGACCCATTCCCCACTGACAGGTGTAGGCCAAGTTTGCCCTAGGGTCCTGCAGGCAGGTAGAGATGGGGTGGGATTTGAATCCAGGACACAGGGCTTCTAGCCAGCTTCCTACATCACCTTTACTATGTCTTTGTCACTCCCAGCCATCTCCTCCCTTTCCCTCTCCTTTGCAGCCATGTGTTCCTTCCCTATTTGTAGAGTGTGGGGATTTTCAGAAGCATTAATGAGAGAAAATTGGAATTGGAGAGGAATTATCGCTGGGTGTTCTCCGAGGGGCGCCTCTGCCCTTGTGTCTACCAGCCAGATTGAAGCCAGCAGCCAGACCAGAATACCAATGATTCTGGCTGGCACTGCTCTTAATCTGTTGGGGAGCCCTCCCTGGCCAGATGGCACTCACCAGTGGCAATGCTGTTTTTAGTGAGACTCGGACACTATTGATCAGGACTGAGTTCTCTGGGATAGCGGTAAAGTCCTTGGCTGGGAAGGAGGGGTGGATAGGGCCTCAAGCCCAGGTCCCCCTCCACCTCAAGCCCTCTTCTGGAGACACAGCTCTGAGCCATTCTTGGGTGGGGTCACGCATCCCTGCCCAAAGGAGAAGGAGCACATATGAAACTGCCAGAGGCTTCTCAGGGCCTGAATTCCTCAAATGGGTATTCAGACATCTGTATGAACTTGACCCTCTTTATCCTGTCTCTTCCAGGAAGCCTTCCTTTATCATTGCTCAGCTCACATTAGGTTTTCCATTTTTAAGCCTCTTGTGCCCCTGGGAGCAGGGATACAAACCTATCACCTACTGGGGACAGGCAGGTAATGAGTGGAGCAGTAGGTGCGATAGGGAGTGGTGGGGACTGGCAATGTGGAGGCACAGGGCACCATTTTGGAAGCCCTGCCATAGGCACTTTCACTCCCAGGTCTGCTATATAGCCTTTGCTCCAGGGCCACCATTCCTGTCTGCAGACCAGCAGGCACTCCCCGAGGCAGGCCCTGTTCTCTGTTCTGCAGCCTGTCTCCCAAAGAGATGGGCTGGGCACCGAACAGGATTCCTGTAAAGCATCAGAGGCTCTGGGGCCAGGGGAATACTCAGGGCCATCTTTTCATTTAGAGATGGGAAAACTGAGGCCTCCGTTCTGCTCTAAGCAGACTATACTTCCGTGCTCTTATAATCCCTACACACGTACAGGAGGGCGGTTTTTGTACTTCTCTTTTAGAGAGGAGGAAACTGAGGCACAGAGTGGCTAGATTCAGCCTGTGCTTGAATCAGTCTGTTGGAACCCCCAGTGCAAGCCACCTCTTTCTGGGAGGATTAGGGGGTGCTGAGGCATGCACCCCTGAGAGGGTGAGGTGCATTGGTGTCCAGAGTATAAGCCCAGCCAGGAAGCTTGGGATCCTGGCCCAGATCTGCTACTAATTCCCTGTGCGACCCAGAGCAGAGGGCTCTCTCTGTACCTCGGTTTTCCCAGGTCAGACTTGGAGAGGCTCTGGAGGGGTTGAGACTTTGGGAGAAACCCAAAGCTCATGTGGCCTTGGTCTCCTGCCAGCCCTGCTCAGTGTTTCTGTTCAGCTCCAGGACTCCCTTGACCCCATTCCAGACTCATAATGAAACCTCTTGCTCCTGTGTTCTCTGAAGTCACCATCATGTGGGAGGCGGTGACTGCAGCACTGAAGTAGGCCCAGTTAGGGCAGCCTGTCCTCTACTCTCGGAGGGAAGAGGGCCGCAGGTGCGAGGACTGCCCAAACGTAAGGACTATGCCTAGAGCCTCACCCCTGCATGGCTCACTGCTTCCTTTCACACCCTCAGGATGGATTCACAGGGATCACTTTGTGTAATCCTGGGCTGTAAGTTGGGGAAAATGAGACCCACAGAGTCTGAGAGTGAGACTCAGGGCTGCCACTTATCCACTCAGACTCTGAACCGTCCACCTGTGCTCTTGCTCATCCCCACAAGGCAGCACCATCTTGGACAGCTCCGAACCTGTACTGGTCACTGCCTCCCAATAGTCCCCTGATGTGCAGGTACAGATGGACCCCTGAATCTTCTCTCCTGGAGGATAGCCTTGTTCTTTCCTGCTCCGGGGTTCTGAATCTGAAACAGTTACATCCCCTCCCCACCACCTGCATAAGTTTACATCAGTGTTCACAGACCTCCTAAGTCCCCCTCACTGGAGACTCGGGTAGGAACTCCTGCTTTAATCATTTTCCAGGTACCATGGTTAATGTTACATGTCATGCTGACCTAGGACAGGAAGCTAGGCATCTCAGGCCCCAGACCATGCTCTTTCTGCCAGGCTCTGTTGCCTTATGAAGGTCGCACTGTGTCCCTGGCTTGGGTTTGAGTACTGTGATAATCCACTCATTCTTTCCACAACCTTTAGTTTTTGTTGCCCCCTCTGTGCCAAGCTTTGAGTGCAGAAAAGAATAAGACCTACCCCTCACCTATCAGCACTCAGAGCTTCGAGGTCAGGGCAGGACAGAGGTGACACAGAGTGGGGATTGCAGAGGGGCTCCTGATCCAGCCTGGAAGGAGAGGTGTGGGGTTGGGTCAGAAGAAGCCACTTGGAGAACATTGGGTCCTGGTCAAGGAGGGAGGGCACCACAAGTGCAAAGGCTTGGAGACCTTTCTCTGTCAAGGAGGACAAGCACCTGGTCTAACTGGAGGGTAGTATTGGGAAGCACTGGGTTAGGCATGAGGTTAAGTGCCTCTTGGGGATGGGTCACTAAAATTTGCCACCTGTTCCTGGCCTGTCTTCAGGTCTGCCGGCTGCCCATGTTTCCTAACCCACACACCTCCTGGGTCTCCTGTCCCTCAACACACTACCTCTTTACTGTCATCCCTGGAAGTGATAACACACGTGCACATGCACTCACACATTCTTCCCTGGATACAGACACACCCACAGACCACCTTCACAGTTCACCTTTACAGACCCACATGAACCCTTTCTCTCTGTGAACACTAACAGCTGCATACACCAGCCCCCTCTTCTGGCACCCACCCTTTGTCTTTACAGAGAGAAACACACCCCAACTTCTCTGTTATTTTTTCCTCTTCTCTCTCCCTCTTCTTTCCTAGCACCAGAGCCCTGTAACAGTTCAGAGCTGAGCCCCAAAGCCCCTTCCCATGTTGCCCTCACCCCAGGGCTCTCCCCTGAGCCGCAGCCTAGGGTTTCCCAAGACTGTGATAGCCCAGTGTTTTCTGGATGCCTAAGGATACCTTCCATCCCAGTCCAGGGGAGTCAGAGGACTTAGCCAGTCTGGACTGCCTTTGTGACCATGGCAACCTCCTGTCATGGCCTTAGTTTGGAGGAGCAGCAGTGTGACTCCACATTCCCCACACAGGTAAGTTCTTTAACTGGTGATAGAGCTCTGGTGTCCCTGAGGGGGCCTGTACAGACCTCTTCCCTTTCAACCATGACAGGGTTGCTTAGGTCTACATTTTATATTAGGGTCCGGGCAGGATTTAAAGGAAAAAAACCCCATCAACTCTTTATTGATTTTGCATTTCTGGTTGCAAAAGAAAATCCAAAAATATATTTGTGGATAATGGAGACCATGAAAGTCTTCTTGCCCCCCTTTAGGAGGTGTTCACTATAACATCTGGATATTGCCTTTTGGGGCATATACCACCAAACTTATTTATAAAGATGGGTTCATTCTGAAGTATATTGTCCAGCTTGTTATTTTTCATATTGTTATACATAGAGGTGCCTCCCTCTATCAAGTGGCTGCAGACTGTTCCATAGCATGGATATACTGTATTTTATTTGAACAGGCTATTACTGACAAACATTTAAGCCATTTCTGATTTCTTTTCTACTATTACCAGTAACACTGCTATGAGAATTCTTGAATGCTTATATGTGAGTGCCTGTGCTGTCATTTCTGTAGGAGAGCTCCTAGAAGTGAGGTTACCAGGTTGTAGGGTGTGTGTCTTTAAAATGTTATTCAGTATTGCCAAATTACCTTTCCAAAGGTAGAGCCAATTCCTGTGCCTTCATTCCCCCCTATCATTGTCAGCACTGGTTGTTACTTATCAATTTATTTTTTCCCAATCTGATGGGCAAAAAAAAAAAAAAAAAAAAAAAAAAAAGGTATTGTGTAATTTTCATTGTATTTCCCTGATTGCTAGTGAGGTAGATCATCTTTTTATATATTTATTGGCCAATTTAGTTCATTTTCTGTGGGTTTCTAATTCTGCTGCCAATTTTTCTTTTCTTTTATCTTTTTCCTTATTGATTTGTAGGGGCTCTTTGTATATTAGTGGTATGTTCTTGCAGTATCTCATTTGCCCTTAACTTTGTTTATAGTGTTTTTTTGCTGTACAGATGTTATATGTGTTTGTGTAGTCTGATATATCAAGTTCTCACTGTATGCCTTCTGGATTTAATGTCTGATATAGAAAGGCTTTTCCCACTGCATACAGTTTCATTTCAAATAAGAATTTTATTGCTGAAAAATCTTTGCAAAGCCAGGTTTGTAGGCTCCTCCTGGAAGCTGCAGTACTGACTGGGGGAGGTGGACTGGCCCATCTACTAATAATCCATTTTCATCTCTGCATCTCTCCCTCTGGCTGGCTTGGGGTTACAGTTGCTCTGTCTTTCTTTGGGCCTCTGTCTGAACTTTGTGTTTTGCCCCTCCTTTCTGTGTTTCTCCTGTTTTCCATCCCCAGCTGGTTTCTCACTGGGCAGTGGTAGTTAAGGATGTGAAGTGGCAGCTGTGGCAACCCTCAGTGGGTTGGGATGGGATGGTGGTTGTCATGGAGCATCCGCCCCTCACTTTCCACCTGCCTCTCTAACCCCAAATCACATGGACTGCCAGGGCAGGCCTCGGCCCAGTTCTCTCAGAGAAACACATTTCCTGCCAGGAGTCAGAGACCAGGATCTGAGCCAATCCAAGTTCCTCCTCCACCAGGAAGTCTTTCCAGATAGCTTCTTCTACCACTTCCACAGCCCTGGACCTGACCCCGCCCTTTGGTCCTTGCTTTCCCCTCCCCCCTTTCTTCTCTCCTCCTCTCCCTCCCACACTCCTGCCTTCTCATCATTGAACAACCTAGGGTCCACCTGCTACCTCTCAGGGTCTTGTTTTCCACCTGTGCAAAATAGTTCCTGAGAGTCTGTATCAGCTGCCAGGAGTCATGGCCCATGTGTGATAGAGGAGAGGCTGGTGGGTCTTCCAAGCCAAGCTCTGGAAGGTGTCCTCTTTCCCTCTCAGTACTAAACCCCGTCCAAAAAGAAACAGATTAAAAAAACCAAAACACTACAGAACAGAATTTGCAAGCAGCTGACAAAGAGATGGGGACCTGAGTTCCATAGGTGAAGACTGATGACTAGGGCTCAGTGTTCTCTGTCCTGCCCCAGGTCAAGAACAATGTCTGACTCAGGAGGAAAGAATGAACAATGTAGGAAGGTGCTGAACCTGGGGCAGGGGAGGGCAGTTGAGGGCACTTTCCTCATGGTTCCTCATTTCTAGGGGCTGGACTGCTTATGGGGACTCGACCCCCCCCATCCCCCTTTACCTTCTAGAGGTGAGGTCTTCTTGTGTGGGTTGATAGAGCAGTTGGGAGACAAGTCAGGGAAATCCTGAGGACTCTTTGAAGCATGGCTCAGAAATGCATAACTACAGTTTTTGGAGGAAATTTCCCTGGGCTCCTACAGCCCCCTGGACTTCTGTCCCAGTATCCTCCCTCTGACCACAATGGCCTTACTTTTTTCTGAGCTTTAGGCAGGCAGGAGTGATGGAGGGGGAGGTGTTCACTATCTTTTTATCCTAATCATCAAGTACAAAATGGAAGGAAAGCAGGAAGGAAGGGAGGGAGGAAGAACTAGGGAGGTGGTTGGGTTAAGAGTTCGGGTCTGGGGAAGAGGAGACCTGAGTTCTGGGCTTGACTTTTTGGATGACTTGTGGGGTGTCCCCAGCCTCATTGGGCACTGAGCAGGTCCAGTGTACAGTGGGAGTGGGTCTCTCAAGCACTGTGATTCTGTGTTGACTAGAGTAGGCACATGCCTCTCCCTCTCTCTTCTTGCTTCTCTCTCTCTCTCTCTCTCTCTCTCTCTCTCTCTCTCTCTCTCTCTCTCTCTCCCTCTCTCCCCCTCTCTCTTTCTCTCTCTCTGTCTCCACACATACACATATACATATACACACACACATGCCAGCACTATCCTCTTTGATCACAGTATAACTGAGCACCTACTGAGTGCCAGTCTCACACAACATGAACCCACTCTGGCAATATCATGTGATAGCAGTGTCCCCGGGAGTCCCACGCTCCCCAAGGCACATGGTAAGGCCATTGAACACTCAGGCATATGCTTTCCAGACCTCTGTGGACTCCACTCAGGAGGAAGGAGCCAGGAGGGCAGGCTATTATTTTCTTCACCCCCTTGGCTCTGATGCCTGCAGGTGGGATTTCAGGTCCTTCCTGGAGCTTGGCACACATGAAGGCCTTGTCTGGGAGAGCTACTGGCTCTATTTGTGTCTCCTCCCTTGCCCCAAATCATGTTCTGCCTGAAGTCCCATTCCCATAGCAACTCCTTGGGATGCTGTTGAGGAGAGTGGGGGAGCTTCAGGAAAGTCTGGGAGAAGGGAGTGGGAAGACCATTCATTATCTTATAGTATGGCAGCTGGGGGCTTGAAGTGGTACTGTGGGGATGGCTTGCCTTGCTGGCTCAAGTGGAACTAGGCTCAGGTGATTAGGAATCCTTCCAGAACAGGGCTGCCTGATTGGCCCGAGTCTGGTTAGCTTGTGCCTGTCTACCAGGAGCCAGTTTTGGCTATCACCAAGGACACTGCCTAGCTAGTCCTGGCCTGGAGGACCCAGGCCTGAGGAACTTCCCAGGCTCTGGCTATCCCTCTATTTAGGTTGGTACCATTGAGTCCTGTCCTGTCCCTCCAGGATTAGCAGTTATTAGGAGGCAACCCTGGGGAATAGTTGGGGACTGGTACACTGTGGACTAGGCAGGCCCTCTCTTACTAGGTCCACACTGCTTTGTGGCTCTGTTGTCAGGATGGGCAAACCAAGGTAGGCCCTAGAACCTGCTCAATGCCCATGTCTCCACCTCCTTTTTAGAGAAGATTGTGCTCATGAAACAAAGATACCCTTGCTTCTAAAGAATCCCTCCATCTTCACCTATCATGTGCCTAGAAATTTTACCCATTTGCACCATAGGATGTTGGGTTTTTGTTTGTTTGTTTGTTTTTGTTAGGGGTAGGGCTAGGCCTAGGGTTAGGGTTAAATTAGTGTTAGCGTTATGGCTAGGTCTAGGATTAGGTTTACATTTTAAGGTTAGGGTTAGGGCTCTAGACCTAAGGATAGGGTTAGGGTTCAGGATGTTGGTTTTGGAAGGGAGTCTGAGGCCTTTGCCATCATCTGCCCACGTTATGGCAGCTGTCTCTGAGCTCCATCCATCCCATCTGGAAGGCCCTGTGAATCCCTCTGGGGACCTGGGCCTGTGCTGATGTGCCATGTGGGAAATGAAGAGGGAAAAGAGGGTCTGGCCTGGTCTTCCAGGTAGAGAGTGAGCTGCTCATTCTCGTGAGGGCTGCCAGGAGCCAGGCCTGGGCTAGATGGCAATTTTCCATGGTTGCCTTTCACCGCTACCTCTGGGCACCACTTGTACTCATATCTGCTAATCCTTGTCTATGCAGTGACTCCATTTGAAGGTGGATTACCAGGCACTCCCTAAGCCATACATCCATGAAATCACAGCTGTGATGTGCCTGTCAATTTGTTTTAATACACACACACAAATAAACACATACCTATGGAACTAAAAATCTGCCTGTACACTCCCACTGGCATGCATCTCACACTTTGAGAAATGCTGATCAGATTGGAACCTCTTGGTAACAACTCAGAAGGGGATTTGGGTCTTTTTTGAGAGATTGGGGAAACTGAAGCTCAGATAGGGAAGTTTTGCCCAGGATTGCACAGCCAGCAATGTTCAGCCTGATGTCTGTGGCCTTTCAGTTTGGGCTGTTGCCAATGAGACCAGACTCCCTAGTGTCCTCTCCCCCAATGGAGGTGGGTGGTGGGGTGTGGGCAGGTCCCAAGTTACCCTTGGAGAATATGTAGTAAAGGAATAAACCATAAACTGGAAGATGCTGGGGAAGAGAGGGCTGGGAGAGTGAGAGCTGCAGACAACCTGGGGAACCATAAGGTAAAGGCTCAGGCACCTGGCAGGCATCCCAGGTGCTCTGTCTACTCCCCCTCAAGACCCAGCCCTCAGGGGCCTGCTTCCTGAGGCAGAGTTGGGAAGGAAGGCAGGCCCTGGTGGTGGCCAGATACCTACTGTGTGCCAGGTTACAAGTCCCTTCTCTATCTCTTTTTAAAAAATATATATTTTATTGATTTTTCACAGAGAGGAAGAGAGAGGGATAGAGAGAAACATCAATGAGAGAGAAACATTGGATCAGCTGCCTCCTGCACACTCCCCACTGGGGATGTGCCTGCAACCAAGGCACATGCCCTTGATCAGAATCGAACCTGGGATCCTTGAGTTCGCAGGACGATGCTTTATCCACTGAGCCACACCAGTTAGGCCCCTTCTCTCTTTTTATCTTCCTAGAAGCCATGGCAGGCAGAATGTTATCCCCATTTTATGGATGAGAGAAGTGAGGCTCTGAGACTTATCTTTCCAAGGTCACAGAGCCAGTGGGTGGGGAAGCATATTCTGATTGGTGTTTCTAGTTTCTTGGGATATATTCCTAGAAGTGGAATTACTGGGTTAAATGGGAGTTCCGTTTTTAGTTTTTTAAAGAAACTCCATACTGTTCTCCACAGTGGCTGCACCAGTCTGCATTCCCACCAGCAGTGCACAAGGACTCCTTCCCGCCCCCCCTCCCCCCCAATCCTCTCCAACATTTGTCGTTTGTTGATTTGTTAATGCTTGATATTCTGACAGGTGTGAGATAGTACCGCATTGTCATTTTGATTTGCATTTCTCGGATAATTACTGACTTTGAGCATGTTTTCATAGGTCTCTTGGCCTTCCTTCTGTCTTCTTTTGAAAAGTATCTATTTAGGTCTGTTGCCCATTTTTTTTTTTTAATTGGATCATTTATCTTTCTTTTATTAAGTTGTGTGAGTTCCCTGTAAATGTTGGAGATTAAACCTTTATCAGTGATAACTTTTGCAAATATGTTTTCCCATACAGTGGGCTTTCTTATTGTTTTGTTGATGGTTTCTTTTGCTGTGTAAAAGTCTTTTATATTGATGTAGTCCCATTTGTTTATTTTCTCTTTAGTTTCCATTGCCTTAGGAGTGGTATTGGTGAAGAAATTGCTTTGGCATATTTCTGATATTTCATTGCCTGTGGATTCCTCTAGTATTTTTACAGTTTCCTGTCTTATGTTTAAGTCCTTTAACTATTTTGAGTTTATTTTTGTGTATGGTGTAAGTTGGTGATCTAGTTTCATTTTGTTGCATGTATCTGTCCAATTTTTCCCTACACCATTTATTGAAGAGACTGCCTTGGCTCTATTGTATGTTCATGCCTCCTTTGTCAAATATTAATTGAGAATAGTGGTTTGGATCGATATCTGGGTTCTCTATTCTATTCCATTTGTCTATATGTCTATTCTTGTGCCAGTACCACGCTGTTTTGAGAACAGTGGCTTTGTAATACAGCTTGAAATCTGGTATTGAGATCCCACCTACTTTGTTCTTCTTTCTCATGATTGCTGCAGCTATTTGGGGTCTTTTTTTTTTTTTTTTTTTATTCCAGATGAATTTTTGGAAAGTTTGTTGTAGGTCTGTGAAATATGCTGTTGGTATTTTAATGGGGAGTGCATTGAATCTATAAATTGCTTTGGGTAGTATGGACATTTTAATGATGTTGATTCTACCAACTCATGAACATGGTATGTTCTTCCATCTGTTTATGTCTTCCTTTATCTCTTTTTCACCATCCTGTAGTTTTCTGAGTAGAGGTCTTTTACCTCCTCAGTTAAGTTTATTCCTAGGTATCTTATTTATTATTTTTTTGGTGTGATGGTAAATGGGATTGCTTTTTTATCTCTCTTTCTGTAAGTTCACTGTTGGTATATAGAAATGCCATAGATTTCTTGGCATTAATTTTGTATCCTGCTACATTGCCAAATTCATTTATTAAGTCTAATAATTTTTTGATGGAATCTTTAGGGTTTTTTATGTACAATATCATGTCATCTGCAAATAAGGATGGTTTTACTTCTTCTTTTCCAATTTGGATGCCTTTTATTTCTTCTTCTTGTCTAATCACAATGGCTAATACTTCCAGTACTATGTTGAACAGGAGTGGTGCGAATAGGCATCACTGTCTTTTTCTTGTTCTTAGGGGAAATGGTTTTAGTTTTTGCCTATTGAGTATGATGTTGGCTGTAGGTTTGTCATATATGCCTTTCATTATGTTGAGGTATGATCCTTCTATTCCCACCTTGCTGAGAGTTTTTATCAAAAATGGGTGTTGGATTTTGTCAAATGCTTTTTCTGCATCAATTGACATGACTGTGTGATTTTTATCTCTCAGTTTGTTTATGTGATATATCATGTTTATTGATTTTCGGATATTGTACCATCCTTGCATCCCTGGGATAAATCCTACTTGGTCATGTTGTATGATTTTCTGATGTATTGCTGGATCCGATTTGCTAGAACTTTGTTGAGGATCTTTCATTGTGTTGTTTTTATCTGGCTTTGGGATTAGGGTGATGCTGGCTTCATAGAATGAGTTGGGAAGTGTTCCTTCCTCTTGAATTTTTTGGAATAGTTTGAGGAGGATAGGTTTTAGTTCTTCCTTGAATGTTTGGTAAAACTCCCCTGTGAAGCCATCTGGCCCCAAGCTTTTGTTTGCTGGAAGCTTTTTGATTACTGCTTCAATTTCTTCCATAGTGATTGGCCTATTGAGATTTTCAGAATCTTCCTGATTGAGTTTTGGAAGGTTGTATTTTTCTAGGAATATGTCCATTTCCTCCAGGTTGTCCAGTTTGTTGAAATAGAGTTGTTTATAGTATTTTTTTAAAACAATCCTTTGTATTTCCATGGGGTCTGTTGTTAATTCTCTTCTTTCATTTCTGATTTTGTTTGTTTGGGTCCTCTCTCTTTGCTTCTAGGTGAGCCTGGCTAGAGATTCATCAGTCTTGTTTATCCTGTCAAAGAACCAGCTCTTGGTTTTGTTGCTCTTTTTTATTTTTATTTTTAAAATTTTTTTAAGAAATATATTTTTATTGATGTCAGAGAGGAAAGCAGAGGGAGAGAGAGATAGAAACATCCATGATGATAGAGAATCATGGATTAGCTGCCTCCTGCATGCCCTCCACTGGAGATCAAGCCTGCAACCTAGGCATGTACCCTTGACCAGGACTTGAACCCAGGACCTTTCATTCCATAGTCCAATGCTCTATCCACTGAGCCAAGCCAGCCAGGGCTTTATTATTATTATTTTGGTCTCTATGTTGTTTACTTCTGATCAGGTCTTTATTATTTCTTTCCTTCTGCTTTCATTGGGCTTTTCTTGTTGCTATCTTTCTAACTCTTTGAGTTGTAGGGTTAGGTAATTTATTACCATTGTTTCTTGTTTTTTTGCAGTAGGCTTGTAGAGCTATGAACTGTCCTCTCAAGACTGCTTTTGCCGTGTCCCATAGATTTTGGATTGTTGTGTTTTCATTGTCGTTTGTTGCCATGATGTTTTTTATTTCTTCTTTGATCTCTCTGGTAATGCAGTCATTGTTTAATAGCATGCTATTTAGTCTCCATGTGTTTGATTTTTTGGATTATTTTTATTGTAGTTGATTTCCGATTTTATGCCCTTGTGATCTGAGAAGATGCTTGATATGATTTCTGTCTTCTTGAATTTGAAGAGACTTTGTCTGTGATCCAATATATGGGCTATCTTTGAAAATGACCCATATACTTGAGAAGAATGTATATTCTGTGGCTTTGGGGTGAAATATTCAGAAGATGTCAATTAATTCCATGTTATCTAGTGCATCATTTAGTATTGATGTTTCATTGCTGATATTTTGTTTAGAGGATTTGTCCAATGGTGATAGTGGGATATTAAAATCCCCTACTATGATGTATTGCTGTCAATCTCTCCCTTGTTATCCTCCAGAAGTTTTCTTTTTATGTATTTGGGTGCTCCTTTATTGGGTGCATATATGTTTACCAGAGTTATTTCTTCTTATTGGATTCTTCCCTTTAGTATTATTTAGTGGCCTTCCTTATCTCTTGTTATGGCCTTCACTTTGCGATCTAATTTGTCAGATATAAGTATTGTTACTTCAGCTTTTTAAAAAAATTTCCATTCACCTGAAAAACCTTTTTTCATCTCTTCCTTATCAGTCTGTGTGCATCTTTTTTCTGAGGTGGGTTTCCTATAGACAGCAGATATATGGGTCATGTTTTCTTATCCACTCAGTTACCCTATGTCTTTTGATTTGGGCATTTAATCCATTTACATTTAAAGTTATTATTGATAAGTACTTGTTTTCCCCACTTTTACTCTTTATCTTTGTGTTCCTTCTTCCCTTCCTATTTCTTCTTTTTACAACAGACACTTTGGCATTTCTTGCATTTCTGGTTTGGTGGTAATAAACTCCCTGAGTCCTTTTTTGTCTGTGAAGCTCCTGATTTCACCCTCAACATTGATTGATAGCCTTGCTGCTGACAATATCCTTGGATTCAGACCTTTGCTTTGCATGACTTTGTATATTTTATTCCCTTCTTGCTTGATGTGTTTCTGTTGAGAAATAAGTCACTAATTTGATCGGGGATCCTTTGTAGGTAACTTTATGTCTCTGTCTGGCCACTTTAAAAGAGTCTTAGTTTGTTGTTGGTGTTTGCCAATTTAATTATAATGTGCCTTGGCGTCAATGTTTTGGTGTTCATTTTGTTTGAAACTCTGTGAACTTTTTGGATTTGTGTGAGTTTTTTATTCCCTGTATTAGGGAAGTTTTCTGTCATTATTTCTTCTAACAGGTTTTCTATTCATTGCTCAGTTTCTTCTCTTTCTGGAATCATTACGTGAATGTTGTTTTGTTTCATGTTGTCCCAAAGTTCTCTTAGGCGCTCCTCCTGCTTTTTAATTTTTTTCTAGAAGCTGCTCTGCTTGGGTATTTTTTCCTACCTTGTCTTCTATATCACTGATGCAGTCCTCTACTTCTTCTAGTCTACTATTGATGCTTTCTATTGAGTTCTTTACAGCAGTGATTCATTTTTCATTTCTTCTTGTTTCTTCTTCGTTTCCTCTTGGTTCTTACACATATTGTTGAATTTGTCTTCCATTCTTTTCATCCACCTCATGGCCATTTCTCTGAATTCTTTCTCTGACAGGTTACTTGCCTCCATTTCATTTACTTCCTTTTCTGGTGATGCCTGCTTTTCTTTCATATGTGGGCTGTTTATTTGACTCCCCATGATCTCTCTTCTTTGGGTCTCTGGTTATGTAGTTCTTTTTCTCCTGCATTGATTTAAAAGCACAAAATACCACACAATAAGGCACAACTCAGAAGGCACTGAACACAAATGTATCACGATACTAATAACCCCAAATAAAGGTGACTACCAGAAAAAAAGAGAATTAGGGGATAAAAAAGAAAGAAGAGAAAAAGAAAAGAAAAAAAGAGAAATAAAAGGAGGAGTGCAAAAATAAAATTGGGAAAAGGAAAGAAAAGTAAGAGAGAAAATAAGGAGAATGAAATAGAAGAGGGGGAAAAAACTATATGGGGAGAAAACTTCAATAGAACAGCCACTAATCCCAACAAATGCCAGCAACAAATACCCAGAGATGAATGCAAACTACAAACAACTAATATCAAGCAAGGTAAGGGAAAACAGAAGCAAAAAATAAACAAAACAAAAAAATAGAAAGAAAAAGTGAAACAATCTCACAAACAAGCATAAAAAAACCAATATAATCAACAATCAAACAAACAACAACAAAATAACAGAGAGAAAAAAAATTGGATAGTGAAGAAAAAGAAGAGAGAGGTGTGTATGGACTTAGAGCAGGGGATTGGAAATTAGATATATAAGTAGGCTGAAATTTTAACAGGGGGGTAAAAAGAAGGAGTAGGAAAAATCTAAAGCAGGAATAGGGTAAGAGAAACAGGACAACAAAAGGGGAAACGTGAGGAAGAGAATGTTGGCATAAAAGTAAAGTTGAGATAGAGTAAAATGATGCTAAAGGAAGAATGAGAATAGAATGTAGAACACTAATCCTATCTACTAAAAGAGTAATATGCAAATTAGGTCTCACTCAGTGACAAAGATGGCCAGCCCCATGGCCACAAGATGGCGGCACCCATAGCCACACCCTATCTAATAAAAAAGTAATATGCAAATCAGGCATCACTCCATCACAAAGATGGCCATCCCTATTGGCACAAGATGGCCTCCCCCATAGCCACAAGATGGAGGCGCCCATAGCCACATTCTAATAAAATCTAATAAAAGAGTAATATGCAAATTAGGCATCACTCTGTCACAAAGATGGCCACCCCCATGGATACAAGATGGCGGCGCCCATAGCCACAAGACGGTGGTGCCCAGTCTGGCTCAGCCCCGCCAATGAAGTGGTCAGGCCTGTTAGCCAGGCAGGTGTCAGAGGAGGTGGGGGGCCTGAGGGG